>VUQK01012069.1:0-18153 GCA_015106715.1 Bujurquina vittata
TTTGAGTAAAAAGAAGTCTGTAGATCGCTCAGCACTACTATCCAGGGATGTGATGACAAGGCTATTGTGGTGAAGCTACTGTACTCTGTGGCTCTGGATTAATCACTTTGTGTTGCTTAGGAAGGAGGGAGGATAACAGATACAAGGTTGTCCCCTCTCTTTATTTTATGGTCTTTTTTAGAACTCTTTTGATTGATGCTTTGAAAAGTCTGTAAAACCTCTGAACAATATGCTGGAGACAAATTACCAAGCTTGGGATTTCATCGGTTTATTTCACTGACCCAACACAGATGATTCTCTACAATGTCAAGATCAGGGGAAAAGTTTTGGGAGCAATGTGTATTTGGAAATTGAAACATACTATTTTATTATATTTAATTTTTCTAATTGTAGTGGCAAGCTTGGTTAGCAGGCTGCATCTATTAAGTGAATCATTAATTACTGATAAGTAACCTACAATGCCAGAATTTTATTCACCAATGGTGGAGCTCAGGCTTCTTGGAAGGGCTTATAGTACAATTACCTGCACATGTATTATAATTCAGATAACCACATTAAAAGTGCTCCAGAAGGCATCAACATTAATAGTCAAGGGGTCCGGTTCAGTGACTTGAATTAGTGGAGGTTAGATAGATAGCAGCCTGGTTGGCTGTAGATAGTGCATAACTTGAGGCCTTAATACTGTACAAGTTAAATAGGTGAGTTAAGAAAAATCCATCCTCTGTACAGGTATCACAATTGGGCACCAGTGGGCAAGTTTGCTATAAGGACCCTGAAACTTTTTTTTTTGCCTGTTCATATATTTAATTTAGCTGTAAAGTTAGAAATGTTATCACGGGGGTCCACTGGGTTTTTCTTGTTTTAAGGACTAGCCACTAGAAAATCTGCAGGTTTTGACATTTCTGCATTGGCTTTGTTTGTTTTGTTTTGTTTTTTAGCTTGGTATTTCCATGTATATTAACAGAAATAAAGCCAATATGTGGATGAAAATGAGTGATGAATCAATTTAACTGGTCCGAGTGTCAGTACAGGTGATTGTTTTTGATTGGTCACTTTACTGTGTGCTCCGAAGGATTGAAAGAGATGTTCTGGAATCAAGGAGCATGGGTGCTCTGAAGCACATGCAGATTCAGCACTCTCCCGGTGCCTGAGGGCGGGTGAGGGGCTGCACAGTGGCTATAGGAACAGAGATTGGGAGGTGGGTGGGCTGACAGGGCCACAACATTGTTGAGCATCACAATCCCTTCTGGAGGGTTATCAGGCTGCAGACACGCTGGCAGAGTGGCGGAGACGACGATAGAATCACTGCCTCCTCCGATAACCAACATCACTGCTTACAATGTAGAGAGAAATGAGAGAAAGAGAGAATGTGACATTAATAGGGAGTGAAGAGGAGGACAAAAGAGAACAGAATAAAGGCTGATTTAAAAAAAAAATCAGCATAGATTGCAAAAGAGAGCAGAGCTAATAAGGGGAGGAAATAAAAAATGGCAACTCGTGAGGTAAATTCCTCTGTCAGACCAGTCTGAGTTTTAAACTTTTGGTTTTTGGAGATGCAAGTTATTACAAACTAAATGTCAATGCTGCTTCTCCTCTTGTCCTTTTGTCCTGTCTTCTTTAATGGTCTGTGTGTGTGTCTGTGTTTGGGGGACTTAAAAAATGAAAAATGAAATAAAGGACTAAATCTCTCAGTGTTTGTGTGTGTGTGAGAGAGAGAAAGGGTGTCTGGATGTGCAGATAGATCATGGAGAGCATTGCAGCGCCTTTTCTGTGGCTAGTTCTGTGGATACAGAAGAAAAGGGGAATTCATTTCAGTGCTTAGGAGCTTGTGTGTACGCCTGTATGTGTGCTGGCTGCCGATAGGAGCACAGCGGCACATGGCGGTGCAGCTGCAGAGGCCTGATAGCGCTATCTGATTGTGAGCGTGCCGTCTCCCTCTAAGGCTCGCTCAGGAGAGAATGGAACGGAAGATCAAGGATGACAGCGAAAAAATGGCATTTTATCTGAAAATAGTTCAAAGTTTATAAATAAAATAAAGCTTTTCACTGGGACTGGGAGAAGGAGATAAAACACCAGCTCGCTCCAGCTTCAGCCACCTTCTTGCCCATGTCCTCTCCTCTCCTCTCCTCTCTCCTCTTTTTTCTGCTCCTCCTTTTTCCCTCCCAAAACTCATTTAAAAAGAGAGGCATTTAGGAGTTTTAATAATAAACCTGCATACAGAGATTAGAGAGGCAACTGTAGAAATGCATCTCTTTTTCTGCATGTGTACACACAATCACAGATGGAAGGAATGCTTATCACGACTATGCATTATTGGCATGTTGCCACAGCTCATTCTTGATTTCAAGGAGTTCACTCATCAAGTGGTAAATTTCAGAACCTGTGGAAGATATAAACACGAGATCAAAAGACACATAAATCTAGCAGTGTGTGCATGTCTGTGTGTATGGCCCATGCACAAACATGCTCTTCTGTGAATTTAAACTGACAGGATGAATGTGAAATATCTTATTTTATGAGACCTGTTTATCCTCTTCCCCCTTACACAGGTGACTTTCCAGCTGGCCAATGTCATGGACCTATTCACCACCAGTCTGGTTCTGGCTGGCATCAGCCCTCCTGATGACCGTACTCTAGATGGACTGGACCTAACACCGGTTTTGTTCAACCGCCCCCACACACTCAAAAACAGGTGAGCACACACCCAGTTTGCTATACATTTGTGGCCTTTGAGGCCAAAAGTGCTGTAATGGACTGAGATCTTGTGTCTGTGGAGGCCGTTTGAGTTCAGTAAACTCACTGTGATGTTCAAGAAACCAGTTTGAGAGGATTTGAGCTTTGTGAGGAAGCAGCCATCAGAAGATGGGTACACTGTGGTTGTGATGTGCTCAGTTGATACTAAGGGGCCCAAAATGTGACAACTCAAACTCAAATATACTTTATTATCCTCGCGGGGAAATTTGTCTTGGACATCGTGCACTAAACAAGCTGCTGCCACGATAAATACAATACAGCATAAAAATAAGAAATCATGTTAAAAATGCATAAAACCCTCCCCCCCAAGAAAAGTTCCACAAAACAATCAGAAACATTAAACAATAAAACACATATTGCACATGTTACATTCCCACATACATTCCAGCAGTGAACAAGTCAGCCAATCAGTTAGCTAAAACACCGGAGCATGACCAAAACTATATGCCTACTTTATTTAATAATCTATTTGATGTCGGAACAAGTGAGTTTTTAAATCTGTTAAGCCTGCAAGCTGTGGTTCTAAACCGTTTGCCAGATGGTAACAGTTCATATTGCAGGTTGAGGATGTGAGTGAGGTCAGACAATACCCTCCGAGCAAGTCTGAGCACAGACTCTTCGTAGATGGACTGCAAGGAGGGGTTATTGGTCTTACCTATCACCTTCATTGCAGTTTGTACCCTACAGTTGAGTATGGTTCTTAATAGCACGGAGAGATTGCCGTACCACGCTGACATTCCAAACCTAATTATGCTCTCTAACACGGCCTGACATAAGTGTCTGATTTACCCCAAAAACTCTTAGTCTGCCTAAGAAATATAATCTCTGTTGCAGACGACCACACAACTTGTTAACGTGAGTTTCGCGCTTGAACTGGTTATCTAGGTCAACACCTAGATATCTGTAAGAACAGACCTGGGTTATTTTCTGGTCGTGAATGAGAAGCGAAAGGTTATTGCCTAAGGAATTGGGGTCAATCAGCATCTCTTCTGTTTTCCTGGCATTAATAATGAGGTGGTGGTCGTCACACCACTGGACAAAAGACTTGACCACATTAAAATATGGTGATGGGTCTATATCTGCATACAGCAAGCCGAGGATAGCAGTATCATCAGAGAATTTAAAAACATAATTCCTCGGTCAGCTGCTGGTGCAGTCGTTTGTATAACTGGTGAGGAGGACAGGGGAGGTGACACAGCCTTGGGGAACCCCAGTGCTGACAGATCTTGGCTCTGACAGGGTGGTGTCGATTCTGACAAGCTGTGTCCTGTTTCTTTCATGTTGTTTATGCCAAGTTCTGACCCTACCATCTTTATTTTGCAACAGATATCGAGACTCCTCAGACCAGGCAATGTTTTTCTAATTTTCTTTCCATCCTCACCACATAACTAAATGCAGTGATTTCCTTCCATGTGATTGGCTGATTAGATTTTTGCAATAATGTGCACCCAATAAAGCAGCTTATAAATGACTATTACTCAACAATAAATCTTTGCTATGTGCTATGAAGATTTGTAGGTTTCATGCAAAAGATTCTTAATTTTGACAGTTTACTGTCAGTCACAACACTGTGAGGGATTTTGAGAAAGTTCATGTTTATTTTCTGAAGTATGGAAAAAAAAAAGGCAGGAATGCTTAGTAAACATTCAGAGCAGACGTTAAATGTAAGCATGCCAAGGCAGGTTGAGGCAAATCTGAGCATTATTTCTGCCTCTTCTTACCATCGCCAGGCCAATATTTTTTTACCGTGGGAATGAGCTGATGGCTGTGAGGCTCGGACAATACAAGGCGCACTACTGGACCTGGACCAACTCATGGGAGGAGCTTAAAAAGGTAAGATTCCCTTTGAACAATTCAACTCTGTTCCTTACTTCTTGATTTGCACTGCCACGTCCTCCTCCTTTGTCTCTCCTAATCGCACTCAAACACACAAACACTTTGGCTGTTGCTGGTGTTATCTCGAGAGTGGCTCATCAGTTGACTGCTGTGTACATCAGTGTAATGAATATTAATGAAGAGCCCCCACATAAGCGAATGTACATCATTCATCAACCAGATGACTTGTTTGTTCAAACTCCAGTGGAAAATACCCCCCCCCCCCATTTACATATCGTCATTACCTGCTTGTTCTCTTGGCATCATAGTGTTCAGGCGTAATTACATCAACTCAGTGCGGATTAAAAATATCAACAGAAATGTGAAATCTGGCAACTGAGATGCAGAAATATTCTGTGTTTTTCCTCGCTTGCTCTTGCCCATCTATAAAAACATGTCCTCCTGTCCTCCCTCCATGGCTATGCCTTTCCTGTGATCCAGTTTGTTTTATGCCCCATCGGTTGCTTAAATTGCTCTCTCCTTCAGGGCCGCTGAATCAATAGTAGCCTCCTTTATCAACTCATGTGAACTGAAGTGGAACTTCACAAATAATGGCGTCTGATTGCCTGTGAGTTGCCTATCGATTGGTGCGTGCGCGTGTGTGTGTGTGTGTGCATGGGAGAGAGAAAGGAGAGGGTGAACAAAACATGCACATACATGTTAGCTTCTCGGTACAGATGTGTGTGCCGTGTGTACTTTACTGAGCAACTGTTGAGTTCCTACAAGGCAAAGTTGTGCTTTGTGTCATTATGTTTGAATACTATAATTGTTTCTTCTCGTTTGGCCCACATTTACTTTTTATAAATCTGTTTTAAAGTTAATGTTTTGCTTTCTTTGGAATACACCGGTAATTGATCATTCCTACTGAAAATATGCTGACCCTAAAACCGCCATATAGATTAAAGATTAAACCGTCTCATGATAGTAATACACAATGACATCCACTCTTTACTGAAGTGAAACTTGTGTATTCCTGCTTTCTCCTCAGCTTTGGTAATGTGCTGCAGTGCAGCTCGGCTTTTTTGTTGTCGTTGTTGTTGCTGCTGCACTTTGCTGAAAAATAAACAAGGGAAGATATGTGCTTCTTTAAAGAATGAAATTACAGGTTAATAGCTTGGAGACGCGTTGCGCTGTCCTGGCTGAGTCCGAACAGCTCAGCCACGAGGAAAATGAGAAATTTCACAGGCTTAAATGCTTCTCATCAAACTCTTTTGAGGCAGCGTATTGATGTTAATATTGTGAAACATAGTTTTTTGTGACTGCGTCTCCGCTGTATCATTTTAACCTCGTTGAATACTTCGTACGGCGATGAATGAAAGCTGAAAAAGGAACTTGTTTTGAAGACACTTGTACTGCGATGTGTCTTTCTTGGCATCAGTTCCACTGAAGACATTGACTAGAATTAGACTGTGCCAGAGGTGGTGTAGTCTAGACTTGAATTAGATAGGAACTTGTGACATTAACACATTAGTACATTTTAGGTCCTTTTAGCTTTATTGAAGTATTCAACACTTGCAGAAAAAATGTCCGTCTTTAGTGAAAGTACATATTCATAAATGGAAGAATTAAAACACACACGTTGATGTCCAAATATTTCCAACAGTGTTCAAAGCCAAAGAAATCTGTAATACTGTTCAATATGCGGCGAATCTGTCACATCCACTTTACACCCTCTGGTTGGTATTAAGATGGAGCAAATTTAAAAACTCTATTAGTTTGGTATAACCAGCTGCAACAGTCAAATATTCCGTAATATTTTTAAATATTACTTCAAAAATTCATCCCTAGTTTACATAAAGTGATCCAGCCAAATCATATATTTGTTCCCCATCCCCAACAAATATTCCAAAATCCATGCTCCCACCCCAGGATGCTCCTGGACCTTATCTTGTAATAATGACGACTCTGCTCCAGTTTGAAAGCGGCCTTGCTGTATCCATAGCGTTAATGTCATGTGCGATATGGAGTTCTTGCTGTAATATCTTGGCTACAAGAGAAAAAGTCAGAGAGATACACACACAGCAGGCCTTGCTGCTCCTCTAGGATGACGACCCCCCCCCCCCCTTTCTTTTCTGCATTTCTAAGCGGTTGACTTTAAAAGGCAGGACAAGTCTGGATCAGTGGAAGCTCTGCAGGGTGGGGGGTATCTATCTTCACTCTCTCTCTTTCTTCTATATGTATTTTGAGGTGCTCTGTTGAGCGATCTCAGAGGGGGGCAGCACCAGTGCCTTACAGATGAATGCTTTTTCAATATTAGTTGTGCTCATCAAAAAAGTGTGTGTTTGTTTTTGTGTGCGCGTGCACTTATGTGTGTATTAAAGGAGGAGGCAGATCTCCGGGGGGGATTTAGGAGGAGTGAGTGTGACTCAATCAGGCTGCCAGGCTCCTGAGAAATGGAGTCAGGGAGCAGGAGCGAAGGCGTGGGGAGATGAAGAGGAGGCAGCAAAAGTCTTCTGTTTTGCAAGAAAGCCTTCATTGCGTACCAACCGGGTGCACACATAACACAGCAGATTGGAAGACAATATGCATATAAACCATACTACAATGGGATTAAGCATTCAGCTCTGGGTAGCAGGTGGCTGGAAGCCTAAACCTAAACACTCTCATCTCTTCTGCAGAGCTTAGTGCATTTTTTTTTAATTGTACATGATAAGGCACACAAAAAAACTCCAGCTGAAGCATCTTTAACCATCAAACTTGAAGAGTAACAATAAATCACATTACTGAGATCCTTATTTTCATTATGTCTTACTGTAAGTGTCATTTGTGTGGTGCAATATGCAAAAAAATTATTTTTCTTCCTTACCTGCTGCACTGACCTCAAATATTGTGTTTCATTTTCTGTCGTAAAATGCTGGCGTTCATGCTTAATTTATGATGGGATTTTAGCCAAACCTGGGCAGTTTTGCTGTTTCATGTCACAGATTCATCTTCTACCAGTATAAGCATAGAAGGCAGTGGTCCTGCAGCTGCCATGCTTTTCTGGCTGAGTATTGATTTGTGTTTTTATTAATTGATGCTTCAGCATGTAAACTGTGGACCAAATTGTGGACAGAAGAAGAAAAAAATGCCTCTCTGATCTCAAGTTCCACTTGTTTGAAATGTTGATTTCAAAACACAGTGAATCAATTCTAGTTTTCATATTCTGAGTGAGTTTCACGTATAGATAAATCCAGGCAAAGTGCTTAACCTGTAGCAAAGACAAGGATGAAGTCCCCCATGGGTCACAGTGTGCTTAATAACATGCATCATATGTTTTACAGGGTATAAACTTCTGTCCAGGTCAAGAGGTGCCAACTGTGACTACTCACACTCAGCAGGAGCACACACTCCAGCCAATCATTTTCCACCTTGGGCGGGATCCTGGAGAAAAGTTCCCCCTCAGGTCAGTTCCCTGAAAAGTTAAAATTGGCGTACAGACGATCTCCAAGAGACAGACAGAGAGGGGCAGAAGAGAGGAAGAGGGGTGAGGTGTGGAGAAGAGGAGAATCAGAAAGGACAATGCTGGGGGGAGGAGGAGGAAGAAAGTGGGGATGAGAATAAGAAGGTTGTTTGCCTGTGGTATTGAATGTGTGCAAGATCAATGAAGATTTAGCAGCATGAAAAAAAAAAGGCGGATTGATCCACTCAGCCAGAGCACGCCTGATTACACCCTTCTCTTTGTGATTGCAAACAGCTCCTTAAAGATCACTATCGGGCCCTCAGCCCTTTGGTACATCGCTGTGGGTTAAAATTGCAAGATAAATTGTTCAGGTCTAAAATGAGAGCTAGTTCTGTTTAATGTGTTTTGTGTGGATCTGCCTCTGCTCCGAGGAGAGTTAAGAATCACGGCGAGGATCATGATGTTGAGGATGCAAACATCCAAGCTTGAAATATTACTAAATAAGGGTGCAAAGATGAATGAGCGCTTTTTTACTGTGCCGTGACAGTGCAGACATTCAAATGTGAACATGTAAGAAAAAAAAAAGACACAGTGACCAACACATTAAGATAATCTCAAAATGCTTCCATGAGGGAATCTTCTGTGGCTTCTCCTGCCATAAACCCTCTGACACTGACCTTTCTTTTCTGCCTCATATTTTGCTCCAGCCTCATCTCCTTATTTGTTTCCTGCTTGCACTCCTCTCTGTTCTGGAGCGAGATTGGATGATAAAACATTAATGCTGTTTTTCGTTTGCCCACCTTTTAGCCTTGCTATTCACTCAGAGGAATAAAAAAAAAAAGAAGACAAAAACTAATCAATATGCAGCCATGTGTTGTGCTGAGTGCAAGATGTGTACACACACACACACACACACACACACACAAACCCAAACTTCCCATTTATTTTTATTTTTTTTACTTCTGCACAGAGGGTCAGTGAGTTTGTCTCCAAGGTCACCTCCCCCTAACACCCAGCTGCATGACCTCTCCACTGTTCTTCTTCGACCCGTTTTAATCTTCACTATAAAGTCCCCTTCTTCTCCAAACTTGTTTTCCCTTGTTGCACCTTCTCTCCTCCACCTACTGCTATGCATCTCATCTCACTTGTCGCCACTCAGCTGCTGTCCCTCTGCATCCACTGGGACTGTGCTCCTCCATTCCAGTTAAACATGTGTGTGTGTGTGTGTGTGTGTGTGTGTGTGTGTGTGTGTGTGTGTGTGTGTGTGTGTGTGTGCACAAATGTGTATGCATGTGTTTTGTCCGTGTGCTCTCAGGTCCCCCAGCTGGACTGGCTGGCTGGCCATCATTAATCTCTGTCAGCACCTAAAGAGCCACTTAAGATGATGTAGGGCCTGTCTGAGCACATACCTTCACTACTGTCGCAGGCTGTGATGTAGCAAAGAGCACACACATGTACACAGTCCCCATTCCTGCACAGTTACAAGAAAACTGTGTTTTAGAATAAAACCTTTATGCAGTTTTCTTTCTTTTTAACTTGTAGCTGTTTCCCTTTTGTTTTGTGAGAACGAGGGGGAAAAAAAGAGAAGAGTCCTTGCTGCCATTGGAAATGAATGTGGACCTAGAGTGGATGACAGGGTGTGTGTTGGTGGTCCTTCTGTCCAGGATGAAACACAGACCCAACCAGGTTTGCGTCAGCCTAACTCGATGCCGTTTAGCTACACTGGACTTACAAAGCCTCTTTCTGCCTCCCGCGTTACCCTTCATCTCTGTGACCTAATGCCCTGAGATTAACACATCCTACTTCCTCACCACCTACCTCAGCTTTTTTCTCCCCAGAGGCCCCGGGTCGTTCGTGGTGTAAGCCCCAGCCCTAACACTGCAGGCAGCCTTGCTCAGTCTGGCCTCATCTGCTGCCTGCCACCATGCTCTCGTGTCCCCAATCAATAGTCCCTCACTGAAGTGCTCAATTTCCACCGGAGTGGAGAAGATGGTGGAGGGGAGGGGTAGGCAGGACAGATGTATTTGATTGTCTCCTCAATTCCCCCACCTTCTGCTACTGTGCGGTTGTTTGTGTGTATGTGTTCCAGCAATAGTGTTATGAATCAGTAATCAGCGCGGTGACACACCTGAGCTATGCCCCCATCCCCCTTGGGTGCCATACATTATAAATCAAAAGACTCCATTTGCATACAGCCTGCTTATTATTCCAGATTTTGCCTCTACACTAGTAAGCTAAGGGTTATAATCATGATAATGAGCTGTGCTGACTGTGGGCTTTTCATTATTTGTTTGCAGAGGGGGGTATAAACAAATGATATTATTAGTTTTTGATTTAGAGGTTCTGCACTGTAAGATTTTTAGTGCATAGACAAAACAATGGCAAACTTTGCGTCTTGTGCAACTTTCTCGTATGCTGTGCTTTGCTTGCATGCTCGTACAGAGAAATTGAATACTTACAGCAGCCTGATAAATCTCCCTTACATTTACTTCTATTAAGCTGCTTCATCACTTATCGCAAAATGAATCGCAACAATCAGGAGCGGGCACAGATAGGAGGGGAATGAAATATCCCTCTTGCTGATCGAGATCGAGCAAAAGCAGAATTTGCGATTTCAGATAGCTGAAGCAATTTAATCAGACTGTCGGATGTTTAACACATCAGAGTAATCTGGTTTTTCCCTATCAGTTAGGGTCACACAATGCATAGATAGCTCGCTTATGACAAATGCGGCGCACGAGGAGAGAGACTAATTGCATTGAGCACTACCAGTCAAGTAATTGCAGGAGGAAGTAAAGAGTGCGTATCAAGGAAAGGAGCAGGTGCTGGCTGATGGAGGAAGCCTTGCTGCCCTGTGGGAGATCTAAGAGGGAGGGTAGGTGTGAGCTGGACAGGGCCTGGGGTTATTACTCTAATTGACACTTCACCTCACACACATGCACATGTTCCCCAGGGGCCAATCAGAGCATTGCATTTGCAGTGGAGGGAGGATGGAAGGCTGGCACAGGTGCTGCCTGCGAGTGTATCAGGGGTGTAATTGCACTGCTGATATTTGTCTATCCTTGTGTCACGCCACCAGACGCCCACTCCCCCAACACACACGCACGCACACACACACACACACACACACAGAGCCCATTAACCCTACAGGTCCTATTGAGAGCAGCGTTCCTTTGAAAGCCTTCAGGGCCCCTGTGTTTTACACTCTGAATATAATAATGCACAGAGGTGCATGGGGCTCACTGGTGTCCAACAACAGTAATTGAGAGACAGGGGATGTGATGGGGGTTACGTAGTTCACTCTACTGAGCGTGCCTTCCCAAAGGGTACAAGAGTGGACAGCCTATGTTTGTTTATGTGCTTAGATTTCTGTTTTTGTTGTTGAAATCTGCAGCTCATCCCCACACATATAATGAGTTACGCTCATGGGCCACAGTCACGTTTTGTCACTATATACGTGGACAGAAAGGCAAAAATACTGCATGTATTTGTTAGGGTGTTACATTTGGAGGAAATCAAACAAAAAACAGCCTCCTTTTCTCGTACGCAGCAATATACGTCCAGCGCTCCAAGTGTTGGAGTCTATGGATCATTCAGGATTAGCTGTTCGCATCACTGATGTAAAATATATTAAATATTTAAAATTTTGATTTTATTTTTTGCAAAATTTTGATGAAAATAAAAAGATTTCCAGATCAAGTAACTCATTAGTCATAAATATTGTGCAGCTATTTTGAGAATCAATCATTTCAAGCACAAAATCTTCTCAGATGTTGGTATTTACCACATTTCTCTGTCATGCATCAGTATACATGAATGATGTTTGGAGTTTTTCTTGACTATAATATTTGTCATTTACTCAAAAGTGCTCAGCGGATAATACCCGACTGACTGCATGTGGTGTATATTGTGCTGGCAGTGTTCTGACTAAGGAGTACCAGGATGCTCTGAGAAGGATCTCTGCAGTTGTGGAGGAGCATGAAGAGACTCTGGTGCCTGGCATGCCCCAGCTCAACATGTGTGATAAGGCAGTGATGGTGAGACACATAACTAAATATATTTTATCACTGTCATGATCCTATAAAACCAACTATTACATCAGGTGCACCTTTCAGCTGTATTACATAACATAAATTAATATGTAAGTGACAATAGTAAAGCCTTTAAGAGCGACAATTCTGTAAAGGTCTCTGAATATAGGGGCTAAAATAGAGAGGACTGCTTGCTCTTAAGCAAATTTATTTAGCTGTTACTTTCTTATTTGTGTGCTAACTTGTTCCACAGTGTGTATCTGATTTAATGGAGTCCTCACCTTCAGTCTGGACCTTTATTCTTTCAGTGTTTCAGTGTTATTGTTATTAAGAAATTATTTGAAAGCACCCGTGGCTTTGTCTCCCCAAGCCAAGCTGAACAACGCTGCACTGTATTTATTTGCGGCGTGGCACTGCCCCCTGGTGGTCACACTGTGCTGTGCCTCGGTTTCATGTCAAACCATCTACACGTCCTGTTGCTGTCTTAACGGAAGTGACTGTTATATTTTTTTAAATGAAAAACAATTATATAAATATAATTACTTTTTCAGCAAATTAAGCCTTTTTTTGATGAGAAATCTTATATGGAATAATATGTATTCACAGTTTAACACCGAACAAAAGTAAACTACTCTTAATAGGAACCATGTGTAAATGATCTAAAGAGCACGAGACAGGAAACTGTGGCCCCCTAAAAGCTAAAGGGCAGGTCACAAATATGATCTGCTGTTTTCAGCCGAGTGAATATCAGTTAAAACTTTACAAATCAGCAATGCGCCCTGCTGTATATCACTCATCTATTTGATACCTTCATTTAGTTGTACTTACTGTGTGGACCACTCTGTTTCATAGAACTGGGCCCCCGCTGGCTGCGAGAAGTTGGGAAAGTGTCTGAAACCACCCACGTCTGAACCCTGGAAGTGCGACTGGCCACACTGAGATCAAAAGTACTGCACTAGACACCAAGATGAGGAAGTAAAACCTGAAGATGTGCCATGCCATAGAATAACATGCAACCTCTGCACTTAAAGGGATATATTTCTGAAGACTTTGTGTTTTTGTACAGTGTTAAAGAAAAGGAAAAATCGACCAAACCAGGGAAATATGTTTATAAACTGAGATTACTTTTATAAGGCAAGTCCTTTCTACTGTACATCTGTGTGTTTTAATGAGTCACTTCAAGTTCAGTTTGCTATAGAATTAAATAAACACAGATTTTATTGGTGGTTCATTGTTTTTAATAAAACTACACGTTTTGTGTCGTATAAAGACTGGTTTAGGAACTGTATTAGGTAAATTATTATATGCTGCTCAGATGCAGGAATCCAAGGCCAACACAGTCATCATATTACAATGCCTAATTCTGCTGGGAGACAGTGTGTCCTGGCATTTATGTGAATGCACACCGCGACCTGATGGCAGTGTCCCACATCAGTGCAGCCACACTGGTGGAATGCACCAGAACAAGCCCAGTCCACCCCACAAGCCAAAGCAATGCTGGTGTCACAGCGCCGGACACAGACAACCGTTCACACTCACATTTATACCTATGGGCAATTTAGAATCACTCATTAACCTAACCCCAATAACTGTGTTTATTTCTCACATACAGGTCACAGTTTCACTCTTTATTCAGTTGTTGATACAGAAATGTGCAGCAATTTCTTCTTCATGTACAATGTTCAGTGAAGGTGGTGCAGATGATTAATAATTATGATGTTATCCATTCAAAAGTCAAATATGATGTTTATAAAATAAACAGTCTCCCTGCAGTGTCACAGATCACTGGCAGTCTTCAGTGGAGGTTACTCTGTGGCTCTGTGTATACTTGGAGCCAGAACTCACAGTTACTTCTATTTTTTGGGTGTTTTTTATTTATTTTTTTTGCATAGAAGTCCTAAGTAGCTGCATGTATGAAAATACTTGCCTATTCTTGCCAGCAGTCATTTTCTATTTCTATCAAAGGAAATTGCATGTTTCAGGAAATGAGCGACTTCTCTCTCCTCTGAACTCGACATCAGACCATCATGTGGTAGAATCACAACAAAGCAACAGCCATGGAAGTGGACACTGCTTTCCTCAAATCCAGGAGGGGGACTGTGAAGGTAGCAGAGATGGTGAGATACCTGCTTATCATCCTAACTCTGAACATTTGGCATTTTGACCCAAATGTGCCGTAAAACAGATGAGACGACCTGTTGCTGTCTTGTGCCTGTTAAAAAGAGGAACAGAAACTGAATATGGTGCAATGACCAGAGCTTCACAAGTTTGCTATATGCTTTAGTTAACAAATGTTTGTATAAGCAGTGTGTGACCAGCTTTTACAGCAGCATTTTAAAGGCTGTTGCATTTTTTTTGCAACAATGCAGTTGTACAGTTTGCTTTTATTTAAACATTGAGGGTTTTTTTGGTTCTGTTATCTCTGTGACAGTTTCTCTTTCTCTTTTCTCCCCCTCTCCACTTCAGGCGACTCTGATTGTGGCATTTGTGTGCTTTGCTGCAGCTTCAACACCTAAGTACATTGCAGCCACCGTGCTGGAGTTTTTTATCACCTCACTTCTGCTGGTGCTGTACCTGCTCAAACTCAACAAAAGGCTGACCTTCTTCGTTTGGCCTCTGGTTGTAAGTGAAGTGTTACAATCATGGACAAAAGAAAAAGTGTTAATGTGTGCGGCATTTTCAAGCTTCATCTCCTTTTTCTTCTCTTCAGGATGTGTTCAATTCAGTCTTTGCAACAGTCTACTTCATCATCTTGAGCTTGATGGCTGTGACTACATACACAGTTACAGGCGTGGTGGTTGGAGGGGTGAGATTTATTTATTGGTACAAGTGTGTGTACACTTTAAAGTCCTCACAACAGGAGTAGCCTACACGCACATGAACACACAATGCATTTATTTGTATTTTTTCTACAGATCGTGTGTTTCCTGTCAGCTGGGCTGCTGTGTGTGGACAGCTACATGCTTTTCAAGAGCATCACCTTCAACAGGCCGAGAGCTGAAACGCAGAGTACAAACACATGAATTACAATAATCACAGCATGTGAGCGTTACTGATTACTTTACGTTACTCTGTGTGTAGTTTAAAGGCAGTACTGTAACCTTGCAGTGTCTTTGTTAGTTTCTTTGCAGACCTTCTTGAATCTGTAACTCTGCTGTGGCTGTTATAGTTGTCTAAACTGTAAAGAGGGGGCGTAAAAAAGGCAAATATCAATAAATATTTTTTTCACTCTGACATCACGAGTTGTATATTTCCGCTGAGTGCTTCGGAAGTGTGCTGCATGCAGCTGGGGGCATCGCATTTCACATCTGGAGAAAGCAGATGTTGCGCCTCTTTTTTTTTCTTTCTTTCTTTTTCTGGAGCTCGCTCTGCGTTTCCCCGCTGTCATTGTTTCCGTTTCCACCTCCGAGAAGCTTCACGCCTCCTCATATCTCTTTTGTGTGTGTGCGTGCGTGCGTGTGTGTGTGTGTGTGTTTTACATTAAATGCTCTACACTACGTGTAGTTTGAGCAGCCAGAAGCTCGAGAAGAGTTTTTCCAACAATGGGGGACATCGAGGCTCCCAGCTCGAGTCCGACGCGCCGGGCGGTGCTGAACTCTATTCTTCCCAGCAAAGAGTTCGCCACATCCAGGAGAGGAATGCTGCTTATTGCTGAAGTGGTAAGAAACGAGCCGATGAGCCAGGCCAGCAAATGTAACGGCTGCTGTTGCTTCGAGGTTGCAGCTACAGCAACGTGTTGCTTCAGGGCGCATTTAGAAACCACTTTAATATGGTGCGTAATCGTCATTTTGGGTCCACTCAGTCTCCTTTAGGTCTCCATTATTGACGGGAAGAACGGTACGTCTAAAGCAGCCATGAGACAAGCTCGGGAAACTCTCCGATTAACTTTTACTCGATCCTACTAGACTGGATGGACACACAGCGATAGCCATTGTCCGTTATCCACAGTCAGTGATCCAAAGAAACCACGGTCTGATTCTTCCAGGCTGTCATGTGTGCGCAATTGTCCACGTGTATTGAGCAGCGCTTAGATTTTTATTGTGAATTTCAACAAACCAGGAACTGAAATACTGTCTGTGCTATGCTGTTGTGTGAGATTGCCAGCACCGTGAGTTATTTGCTGGAAGGGTGTTTGCGGTGAAACCATCATACTGTGTCATGTGACACTGAGCTCATGCTGGGCTCTTCCCCACAGTCGCATCCTTCACTGTATCCCGCCCCGAGCAGCTTTCGGTGGAGCTGTGCAGTCCCACATAAAGCACAGCCTGTTTCCTGCTCTTCAGGGTCACGCTGTGGCCTTGGTCCATTTGCGAAAGACCTTCAACTCATGTTAAACAAGATCCATACAGGACTGTGCAAATCTCTTTAGCCACCCCCTCAAAAACTTCTTGATAGCCAAGAAGCAGTTTTAAATCGTATCTTTGGCGTCCTTGTTACTATTTGTTCCCATTTTGTAGTTGAATCTTAAAACAATGTCAAAGATAACAGATTGAAAGACATAGAACTGTAGTTTTGCACTAACAAGGTGATTCCCAAAGAGCTGTTGGCCCAAGAACTGGCATATCTCAGTATGGTGTGCAGCGTGTCCTTAAAAACATCTGAGGTAACTGGATAAGTGGAGGCCAAAATAAGTAGCAGGGCTAAAAAGAGATCTACAGCTGATGAATAGCATCTGAAAGTCACGTCCTTAAGAAATGGGAAAAAATATAGCAAAGCCCCGACACAGGACCTGAGTGATGTATCTGACCCTTCATTTTATCCTTCTGCTGTTCACTGACATAGAAATGATCTCAGTGGAAGGTGGCTGTTAAGAAGCCATTCTTAAGGAAGAGGAAACAGGGAGGAAAAGGCTGAGGTGTGCCGCATTAGATTAGATTCAACTCATTGTCATTGTGCACACAACGAAATGATCGTTCCGGATCACTCATCCGGAGACGAGCATCTGTGGTCATGCAGCCAGAGACCAGCACTACCGTTAGGCAATGTGGTTTAGGTGTCTTGCCCAAGGACACAGAAGCAGGGACAGGGCTCAAACCGGCAACCCTCCGGCTGCAAGGTGAGCACCTACCCACTGCGCAACTGCCACACGAACTGAACTGAAAATCAGATTTCAACAGATCTCATTTTGGGATGAATCCAGATTAAAAATTTTAGCGTGTATCGAGGAGGTCGTTAAACAGTTTCTGGTTTATAAACCATGTTTGTTTACACATTTTAATAAGTCACAGTTTCAAGCAAAATATAAATAAACGAGGGGTGGCTCGCGACTTTTGCCCAGTATTGCATGCCAGCAATAGAAGTCAAAATCGTGCCCTACGTGTGCTGTAGGTGACATAACTCACCTGCTTTAAGCTTACTTTAGGATGTTTGTGATGTGCTATACATGACTTCTGTTAGGTGAGCCCGCCTAACATTTCTAAACTGTTCAAAAGTGAACTGTGTCAGTGCACCTCTCTGAATGTGAGTGGTAGACTGTGCACGAGTTTCAAAATATTGCAGTTTGTATATATATTCCAACTCATTGTCTCTTTGTTATTTAGATCACACCAGCCCGCAGTCACTGAACTCAGTTGTTACACATGAGGCTTTTAGAGCGAAAGTAGATCATAGCATGTTACTATTGTTGGAAGTATTAGACTCATATCCTGCTGAGTATGCGATATTATACATCATATGTCAGACCACTGTTGCTTTTGTGTAATTTCTGTGTAACCGCAGAGTGTGCATTTAATGTACAGCAAAAGGCAGGATTCTGCAGTGTTTCCCAAAGGCAAACCAGCTGTTAATAAGGGGCACATGTTGAGGTAAATGTGTGCAGAGTGTGCCACCCTAAACTAAACTAAAAATCTAAAGACTGTGAGGATTCTTACTTCAGTATGTAGTGTGTTTACTATCTTTTGTGGTTGCTTTTGAGATTTTAAGAGCTCAGATGCATGCTCACAG
Organism: Bujurquina vittata; assembly: GCA_015106715.1. Lineage (NCBI taxonomy): Eukaryota > Metazoa > Chordata > Actinopteri > Cichliformes > Cichlidae > Bujurquina > Bujurquina vittata. The sequence goes on from VUQK01012069.1 coordinate 17,986, forward strand.
CAAATAAATAATCATCCATAAAAATAATTGCTGCTTAGATTAATCCAGCACTACAAATACAATCAGAGTTTCGAATCAGACTGACCCGTCTAGGTTAGAAAAAATTTATTAACTAATGGATTAGTCCAACACAGGGAGATCCTGACATCTCACAATGTATCCTGCAAG
>VUQK01012074.1:8840-20375 GCA_015106715.1 Bujurquina vittata
TCCAGTAGTTTGTAGCTGTGTGGTTGTCATATCCGTTTACGAAAGAAGTAGCCATGTATTGCAGCTAATGTGACCGCCTTCTTAGTGTGGGCATAAATGGAGTTAGTGGATAAGTTTAGGCGTAGTTGTGGTTGTTGACACAGTTTAGGGTTCCACCTTGCACTGTGTGTTACCTGAGCGTACGTTGCTAGCCACGTAAACTGCTCCCGCTCGGTGTTGACGTAGCAGGAGCATCTATCCCTCGTCTGCCCCGTCAAGCTACACTTTCCGTTAATTTGTGGTGCCATCGGCAGCTTGCCCTAGTAACTCGAGACACCCCGAAGACCCGGCACCACCGAGGGCATGAAGCATTTTAACTCAAAATGCTGTAGCTGGACTTGAACGAGTGGCTCGTTTGTTTCCTGTTCCTGCGGCATTGAGCGGATGATGAAGCGGATCATCTGGATGATATCAGGCTTAAACAGAAGAATCATGAAGCTGCTTTTCGCCCTCGCTTTGATCGCCTATATTGCCTGTAAGTACATTAATCTTTTAATTGATTTCGTGTTGTTAAACCACCATCATTCTGGCGAGTTTATTTTCACCCGTGACAAACTGTACTCATGTGACAGCAACCAACTGTTGGGTGGTCAGTTCCCAAGGACACCTTTCAAAGGGTACACTACCTTCAAGTCACTCCTCTGGATGTTTTTTGCGTTTTTCTGTGTCATATAACTGTCTCTAATGCCTTTGGGAATTTTAAAGGATATGTGAGGACTTACTCTGATTAATTGATAAGCTAATCAGCAAACAACACCTCCGAGATTATTCACAGTAAAAATGTGACATTTCGAGTAACAATAACAACTATAGTATCTCCTGGTAGTCAGTGATTTCTGATCTAGTTGTGAAACTGTAGAGTAGTAGTTGAGAAAACAGCTGGAGTTTATTTTTCCGTCAGTTGTTTCTCTCCAGCAGTTTTAATGTTTACCTTTGAAAGTCTAGCCGGCCCTCAATGTGACACTACTCTGTTGATTTGCATGTCATTCTCGATGATGCGACTATTATAAGTGTCCCCTTTCTCTCTTCCAGCTGTGTGGGGAACATACACTAACATGAGGTACAGTAATTCATTTGTCTTCTACTACTACTTCTTCTTCTACTTGAAATCATATATTATCTACAGTCATGTGACAAAGAAAGTTTTCACAGAACTGCATTCCTGTGGAAAAACTAAGTACACACCCTATGATTCAGTAGCTCGTAGTAGAGCCACCTTGAGCAGCAAAAACTTGGAGTACTTGTGTTCTCTAGGACTTTATCAGTTTATCACATCAATGTGGAGGAATTTTGTCCCATTCTTCTTAAAAACATTGCATCAGTTAATTGAGGCGTGAGGGCATTCATTTATGCACAGCTCTCTTAAGGTCCCACCACAGCATTTCAATAAGGTTGAGGTCTGAACTTTGACTGGGCTATTGCAGCACCTTCTCCTTTTCTTTTGGACTCATTCTGTTGCCGATATCCTGCTGTGCTTGAGATCATTGAGCAAAACCTTATCTGATAAACAGATGGCCTTATATTTGACCTTTTGGTATACAGGGGAACTCCCCTTCAACTACAGTATGAACATATGCAGGGTTTCCGCGGGATAGTAAAAGGTAGTAAATGAAATGAGCTCAAATTAAGGCTAGTAAAAGGTAGTAAGAGAATTGACTTGGTAGTAAAGAATTTGACTTGGTAGTACATTTTTCATCACCCCTTCAATATATTTAGACTTTTCCATTGATGTAGACTTTTTGTTTTAAGTTCGTTTAGCTATAGAATCTGTATAAAATATAACTACTCAGCAGAACCTGAGCTGACGTTCATAGACTCAATTGGTTCCGCTGTCCGATTTGCGGTGCTGCAACCGCTTAATCGGGACGCTGCTGCCATGAATCAAACGTGCAGATTTCAAACAACATACCAGTTTTTAAATTACGTTGCTAGGCTACGTAAAACCAGTATTATGCCCAATAATTTATGCCAATCTTTTTCCTGTATATTGTCCTCACCTTCGATGTGCGTTTTGTGCAGAAATAAACGGCGAAAACGTGAGTTTCGCTAACAGGAAGTGCTTGCTTATAAAAACAATTCTTGACAACTCCTTTCCTTTTGGTGGAAAAATGTACCATATCAACTGATCAGAAAATTATGTGCTAACACGATGCATTTGGGTATATTTGGCTTCTGAGGAACAGGTGTATAAGTGGTAAAAGAGACAATATTACTGGCAAGTTTTGCCTGTGATGAGCCCCTTGGTCTTGTTGAGGACAGAAACTTTTTTTTGAGGTGGCATAAATAATTTGTCTAGCATCTTAATGTGAGTCCTGATTGCTCTGCAAATAGTTGTACAGAAAAACACCTAAGGCCTTTTCTGTATTTTAATGTGAATAGTTGTATATAACTTTATCTACTATATTTTTTTACACAAGTTGTGAAACTTTAGAACTTATACCTGCATTTTAAGTTGTAAAAATAATTTGTTAAGCATGTTTGTGATTTTTACAGTAAAAAAATCTAACTTTTTCTACTCTGATTTTAGTGTTTTATGTGATTATAAGTCCAATGTGTTAATACAGTATTTCAAAATGAAAGAATCTGCATACAGCCACGCACATGAGGTGGTGCTGAAAAAATGATACCAAACAAGGCAAGGTAAACAGCTTCTTAGGTCAACTATAAAGCTAAAAACAAAAGTAGTCAAAAATGGCCAAATATACTCCGGACCCCAGAAGAGTTAAGTCGGTCATGGGGAATGATTGAGAGGCATTTTTTAAAGTTTGCAGAAAAAAAATATACATTTGACCGGGAACGGTGTAACGATCAAATCACACCGAGAATCCACCATTCACCAGCAGCAGATCCCTATTACATTTTGGTGCTACACAAAGCACTGCAACTGCAACCTCGAGGATAGCTACGAGCACAAGTATTGCCGTCACACCTCAGCAGCAAACCAGTATTCCAATATTCTATTGGAAAATAAATCATAGGCTTGGGAAACTTGAATTTCAATGCATTTTGTTTATATTCCTAAAAAAACAAATCTTGAAATGCATTTGGAATATTAATGTGTGTGAGGTCTTAGTCAAGACAAAATCACAGTTGCACCTTAAAGTAAGTGGGATAAAGTTTTGTCTTCAGTGAGAGATGGACTATCATCTTATATGGCTTAGTGCTGTGAATACACCGCTACCCCAAAAAGGCTGGTGCTGTGCTGGTAGTAAGAATATTGTAGAGGTAGTAAAAATAGGTAGTAAATTGAACTGTAGAATTCCTGTATTAACCCTGATGTGGTTGAATCAGTGACTGCAAGGTGTCCAGGTCCTGTGGCTGCAAAACTAGCCCAACCCTCCGCAACTGTGCTTCACACTGGGTATGAAGTGTTTGTGCTGATATGAATGCTGCAGACCAGCACATGACTTCTACTTACTCTTTTAATTCCTATGGAAGCAGTAAGAGTGTACTTAGTTTTTTAAAGGAATGTGATAACTTTTTTTTTTCACCTGACTGCTTCATGATCTAGTAGGACGTGGCTCTGTTGTTACCTAGTACATTCTGTTTAAAAAATATGTGGCCATTTTTGATGGTTTATTTTTGATCCAGGCAGCACGGTGGCACAGTGGTTAGCACTGGAAGGCCTGGGTTCGATTCCAACTTTGCCCGGCCCGGCCTCGCTCTCACTGTGTGGAGTTTGCATGTTCTCCCTCCGTGTCTGCATGGGTTTCCTTTAGGTACTCCGGATTCCTCCCACAGTTCAAAGACGTGAACTTACTGGGATTAGGTTAATTGGCCAATCTAAATTGCCCATAGGTGTGAATGAGAGCATGAATGTGAGTGTGAATAGTTATCTGTGATTCTGTGTTGGCCCTGCAACAGGCTGGTGACCTAGGCAACATAGGGCTACCTGCCTCTCGCCCTATGTCAGCTGGGATAGGCTCTAGCCCCCCCGCGACCCTAAAAAGGATAAACGGAAGCGGCTGGATGGATGGATTATTTTTGATCCTGAGACAAACTGCTTCAACTGCTCTCAATGCTTGTAGGCTCAACAACTTGGTATATGCAGATTCATAATGTCAAATATATGCAGTCTAGTTTGAACACACATTCATTTATTTCTTCTTTGTAGAAAAATAGGGAAAATATCATAACAGTAAAACGACACATTTGTAAAGAAAAAAAACAGGAAAATGAGTTTTATCTTTTAAGATTGTTTAAAGTAGCTGCCTTTTGCCTTCATAACAGTGCTGGACACTTTTTGATTCTCTCTGCCAGCTGGCTTTTTTTTTTTTGGTACTCATCTTAGAAGCTTTTCCAAAAGTCTTAAATGATCTAAAACATTCTGAGCTGTTTCTCCTTTACTCCATTATCAGAGCCAATAAAGGTTAAATAATCCCACATGCATTTAGGTCAGGTGACTGTGGAGGCTAGGCCACCCTGTGCAGCATTCCACATTAATTCTCGGTGAAAGAGTACTTAGACATATGCAGCGCTTAAGGTTCTCTGGCACTGTCGCTTGTGCCAGAAATCTGGTGCCAGTCAGTTTTATATTCTTATTGTACTTTGTTTATTTCTAGACAAATATTTGTACTTGCTTATAGTGGGTGATATTTTTGCCTTACACGCAAAAGATCCCTGGTTTGAGGCCAGGAAGAGCCACAAACCCAGCCTTAGGAGATGACAAGCTAGTTTGCGCCTAGTACTTGTCCCAAGTCTGCATAAAATGGGAATGGCAGCTGATTGGCCATGACCCATGTGCAGCCCATGACACTGATTAGTCACAGCCTGAAATTGATGTGTGTCTAACTACTGCAATGCTGCTATACCGACCAGAGCAACTGCGTGTTTTTCTCATAATGCTAATGCCGTAGGTAGTAGCTGGTAATCTGACGGCATAGCAATCTGCTACTTCCTTTTTTCATGCTTTTATGTAATTTTAGAGGGAGTTCAGTTTTATGTTCAGTATTAGCGCCAACTCCAACATAACCTTCTCAGCTCAGTCAGCATGATCTGAAGTGCACAAAGAAGGTGAAGCAGAAACACAGTAGAAGCATTGCTAGGTAGCAAATATCGGAGCCTTATATTTTGTCTTAAAAAGTAGAACTGCTAATCAAAACACAGTGTTTACACTATGGCTTAGCAAGTATCATCTTTGAATAACAGCAGAAATCAACAGCTTTTTGACAGCAGCATGTATATTGTACTGCATATGCTTTTTAGAGAATGGCAAATGAATGAGCATCGATGATAGATATTCAAGAAAGTTTCTTGGTCTTCGATAATTACCATACTTTGGGTGGTGCAGTGGTTAGCACTGTTGCCTTACAGGAAGAAGGATCTGAATTAAAATCTCCTTGTTGGTGGAGACCTTTCAGTTTGTATGTTCTCCCTGTGGGTACTCCAGCTTCCTCCCACAGTTCAAAAACATCAGTGATTCTGAATTGGTTGTAGTTGTGTACAGTGAATATAAAGCATTCATCATCCACAGATGAGAGTGCTCTATGAATGTACTCAATACAAGGTTAATGTGGCTTGTTTTCAAAAGCACTTTGAGTCACTACTGTGTAAAAGTGTTAATACAAATGCATTTTTTTTCCATTTGGATCAAATTAAAGTGAGGAGGAATCAGAAACATTTTGACTTTGTCCTTGTCTTAGCAGATGGCAGCACCACTTCCTCAGTTATGAGAAGTTATTGAAAATCGTAAACAATCAAAGTGGAATAACAAATGACAGCCTAATAACTTGGCTTCTTCTGCAGTGTTTTAGAAAATTAATAGTTGAATGTAAACTGAGTCAGAGTAAACTGGCATGTAACCACTGAAGGGGAGCCATGTGTAGCCACATGCTGCACAGCTGTGTGGATAATTCAGTTCCATGGATGGAAGGTTTCTGGCGTTAGTACTGTTAACATAAGCCTCACTCAGCACATTAATCATCGCGTATACAGTGTTGCATGGTTTGCCACATTTCAAATGTGATTTGATTATTGAAAAACGTGATTCATTTCCCTTTGATTTGCCTTTAGATGGCTCTGATGGGTCTGAAACTTAAAATGTGGAAAACTTGAAAAGGGTCTGAGACAGTTTTGAATGCACGTATTTTACTTCAGGCAAATGGGTTTAATAAAGTACTAAAGCTAAATACCAGCTTACTCAGAATCAGTAGTTGTAGTTTTATATTAATTCTCTTAAATTAGTCTCCATCAATGCACTTAACACTATAATGAGAATTCAGAGGAATCCCCATGTCTGGTACCATATTTACCTATCTCTATAATGTCTCACTTTATGCCAAGAGTGGAGTGTCTCTCAAGGATGACCTTAATCAGAATGAACCATTCTGTTCCTTGGTGTTGTGCTATTTTATCTGGTTAATTAACCAATCCTGACAAGTGCCTGTGGAGCTCAGTCTACAACCTGTCATGACAGATGCCTATCCTTAATCGCAACAGCAGGATTTTACCATTATGGGGATACAGATTTGCTTTCATATGAAATATGAAAAAGGTAAACTTCTCCTGATCTGGTGTTTTGAGAGCTGTTAGCAGTAGATTGAATTGTAATGAGACAGCTGCAGTATTGTTGAGGGAGTGAAAAGGCAGCGAGTGGAAATATTCGTGTTCAGAGATGATGGCTGTACTGTACTGGCTGACTTTAAAGTCGGGTGTATGTGAGGGAAATAAGCTATTCTGCTATGAAGATGACATAATAAATTGTATTTTTCAGTTGCTAAGTGACTATTGCATCTTTCTCCACCGTAGCCTTTAACTAAGATACATTTTTTGAGCTGTTCTAAAACAGCTTGCAAGACTCAGTGGGATTTATAACAGACTATAGTCAAAAGCCATTGGATCTGATTATCCACACGGGACAAACATCTCATTGATATGTTACAGCTAAAAGGTTCTGACTCTTCAACAATGTCATTTACAAATGGGAAATGCCCCTCTTAGAGCATCAGCTTTGCCAAAAATCCAGCTTCACATTGGCCTGTGCTGTGAAGTCATCTGTAAAGTGGTGTGAACAAGCACTTTGGCTTTTGGCTGTTGTTGTGGTCTGAAAAAAAATTCCTTCTTTCTTTATGAAGCATTACTGGTCAACCAAAACAGTAAAAACTTGCAGACTACTCCCTTCCAGTTGGCATCGGCATAACCCAAAAGTAGAAAAAATGTAAACTGAGCATTTAGAGCAGACTGATGCATGAGCTTCTGGCTCACAGGGCTTACTTGTGCATAAGGCAACATTATTTAAAGCTAATATTTGAAATGTTTGTTGTTTCTGTGAAGCCATGTCAAAACTAGATCTGCAAATAAATGTAATTAATAAACCACATTAAACTACTTAAGTGTATGTAATGCAGTAAAACAATACAAATTTGTAGAGTGAGCTGGGTGAAACATGCAACCTACACCTTTTAATGTCAGTTGTCATTTAGCTGAACTCTTTCATGTCCTTTTAATCATTATTGTAATGATTTACTTAATGAGTTAGCCCTAAACACTCAACCCTGTTCTGATATATCAATTGATAATAAACAGAAAAAGGCAAGCTTAAGCTTGTCGTTTTGGTGTTGTCCTTGATTAAGGCTTCTGGCTTGTCTTTGTGTTTTCTCTCTTCATAGATCAATACAAGAAATCGGAGAAATGAAGATTGAGCAACAAATTGAAGACGTGAGTTTGAAACAGAAAGCCGTTCTCTCAACACTGATCTGTTTTATATATTTACAGGTCCAAGGAGCTCCACTCTGCGTTATCAGCTAGTATTTTACTTTCTCACAGATATTTTTGGCACTTATATTAATCATTTACTAGAATACACCCTCACAAAGCCACACATGTTTGGGCAATCCAAGCTTTTACTGCTTTCCTTAGTAGCCTGACCTAAATTTTTCATTTTTATTGGGCTTCGTATAAACACCACTTCTTGCAAGCAGTTCATCAATAATACTGTCAAAATTCTTCAATAATCTTTGCGTTTCTTTTGGTCACTTGAATACCTACAATCAATAGAAGCGCTATCATAGTGAAAGAGATTATTATTCTCTTATTACTATAGTAAAGTAAATATTCAGTAGCATAGAAATTTTTATTTACTTATTTATTTTCTTTTTTGTGTTCATTGAATGCTGACTTTTTATGTTTTAGGCAAAAAGAACACTTTTTTATTGAGTGGCAGATTACTAGGAGTTGAAGTGTTCAGCAGATGGCTGTAGAAATGTTACAGGATTATATTTATTTGTTTTAAGTTTGCTTAAGCTTATCAAGGCTCAGCTAAAAACTTAAGAACTATTGATTGAATAATATAGACACATGTGAATTATATTTTCTGGCCTTTATGTTCTGCTGCCAAATTATTAACAGGAAATCAGTACTGGAAACCAGCTTTTCCCAGTTCGGAGATTGTAATGTTTAGGTTTCATTCTGGTCTTCTCTGTGATCTGGTTTTGTGGTTAATAGGTCAAAACTCTGCAAAAGTTGCATGTAATTTAGTACGTAGTTAAGACTGGAAACATTAATGAGAAATATGGTTTTTGTACAGTTTAAACGGCAGTGGATCTGGATGCACACCTTTATCTGCCACCCTGTGACTTGATTTGAAACCATCGTCAGACATTATGCTGGATGGGAGATAAAATTCAAATCTGTTTAAGGCATTAAATGTCAAAACCCACAAAGACCAAATTCTGTGACAAGACTGTGATTGACAATATCAAAAGCTTTAGACAGCTCCACAAATAGCACACACTAGGGTTGCTTTTTATTGAGTGAATTAACATCAACAACAACAGCTGCAGAAGTTACTGCGCAATGAGCTGTAGCTAAGGGATATTATTATCCTCTGGCAAGCAATATAGGTGTGAGTTGACTCTTAATTCTTGGATTTTGAACAGACAGGACAGGTGGATAGTTAAGTGTGGCCAACTGTAGGGGATTTTTTAAAAGTCAAAATGGATTTAAATATTTGTGCAAGTGGTGACTAACCATGGATACATAGAATCATGTCTGCAGACCAAAACACTCACCAGTGAATTTTTCCTGTTTATATTTGAGCCTCAAAAACCCTTGATTCTGTGACAGGTCTGAATAAAATTTAAATCAAAAGACTAGAAGCAGAATGTTTTTTCATGGTTGTGTTGTTGGTTTTAACATCAGTTTTAAATATCCATTAAAAATATACTAAACATATAAAAATACTGCAAAATAGCAATTAACAATTAGTTTACCATGATACCTTGGTGATTACTGATTGCACTGTGGATGATTTTTTTTCCTTACCACTGTAGTTTAAGAAGCTAGGTAGATGCTAAAAGTAATGATACAGTTTCATCTCTCAGACCAAAGTTTTTTTTTTACATTTACATAAAAGTTTATTGTCTTCAGGGGGGAAAAAAGCCAGGAGTTTGATTAATTTTTATTTATTTTATTTTTTTAGTGTGGATTCTCACTTTTATGACTCAAAATGATAGACAATAGTTACTTAGATCCAGGACAAGATTATTAGATTGTTTGGTGACATCAGTTGCTTTAGATTTGGCAACACTGTCCATCCATGCATCCATTATCTTCCTCTTATCTGTAGTCAGGCCACAGTGGCAGCAGGGTTAGCCATGTGTTCCAATCATCCTTGTCCCCAGCAGTGCTTTTCAGTTAAATCTCTCCAGCAGGTCTACCGCAGGTTTTCAGCCCAGGATGCCCAGGAGGCATTCCAACCAGATGCTTAAACCACCTCAGCTGGCATTATTTGACACAGAGGCGCAGCACTTCTACTCAATGCTCCGTCCGAATGTCTGAGCTCCTCACCCCATCTGTAAGGCTAGGTCCAGCCACCTTAAGGAGGAAACTTAGTTCAGCCGCTTATATTCCCAGCCTTTCATTACCCAGATCTCACGACCATAGGTCGCTCGTCTCCTGTTATACTTTTCTATCACTGAATAAGATCTCAAGTTACTTATCATAACTTTTCTGACGAGAACAGCTGTATATCAGCTGAAACAACAAATAAATCAATAACTGGTGTGCAGGTTATAAAAAATCTATACAAAATGTAGACAGCCACCTGACAAAACTAGTGTAGCACTGCCTGTGACAAACCTCTCGACAGTGGTTTATGGCATTGTTTGCATTCAATGAATTTTTCAGTGGCTATCAATGTACTACTCAAAGGTTTTAAACATTAATCTTTTTTTCATTTTGAAAACAATTTAGAAAACAATTATTTTGAGTTCAGTTAATGGCATCCAGCATATGTAAATGAAACAGTTTTTCAATGCATACAAGGACATACACATTTGAAAAGTCAGCTACATAACACAAATTATAATTCCCAGTTATAATCAAAGAGTAGGCTTATCACAGATTGCAGATGTTCACTGAAATAATTACAGTCTGTTATCATGTTGACCTTAGAGTTTTCAGCCCTGTGACAGGCATAGAGTTGCTGGCAACCTTAATGTAGATAATGTTGTGCTTTTTTTTAATCAATTTGAAGTTTAAACTAAGTAATGACTCCACACTGTGATAATAAAAAGAGATGTTTGCAAACAGACCTGTTATTTACCCACTGAAAATCAATTCAATAAAAGGCTCTGAGAAGACTTTACTCCTCTTAGTTAAAAATAGGATTGTTGCAATAATTTGTGCATCGCGGAGGCTCATCAGTCCTTTTTATGCCTCAGTGCCACAACAGCTGCGCCACAAGGTGCTGTGTTTTTATGGCTTGTCCTTCTGTACCTACATCCAACCATCTCACTCTCAGCGACATGATTCCCCTTGAAAGACTTGGGGAGTTTATTCAAAGTTGAACTTAAAAATGAAACATCTGAAAGGGTAATTGATTACATGTGGTACAAATGATTAGTCACTGTGGCCCCACGACGCATAGTTTTGGTCATAACTCAAGGATTTATGCTATTATGGTAAAAATTTCAACCAAATGTCTAATGAGATAAAATAATGAAGTGATGACATTTTATAAATTGAGCTGTTGCATTTTAGACTACAAACTATTTTACCATGACACACGCACATACACTTATGCAACAGTGTGTTCTATGCCTTTTAAGCACTTTACATCTGTCACACACACATACACACAGAAGTTCCCATCAATTTGAGGAGCTGAAGATTGCACCACTGACCTTTGAATGCCCCCAAAAATATCCAAATGCCTTTTAACCTTTTGGATAATTTACATCCAAAAGGTTTTGGGAATGGTACACAACATGCAATACAATACCATAAAAGAACATCTTTGGTTTGGTTGAATCTTTGGTTCCCAACTATTAAATACCTTCCTTGTCTTCATGCCATTTCTTTAAGGGCACAAATGGATGTAGACTTCACATTGACTGGTTGACTAGGTGTGGATTCTAGTTAGTCCTGCCAGCTACAGTCAGTCTAGGATGTTTTGAGTTAGGCCGAGAAATTAAATGGAATATTTTTGGTAATTTTAAATCAGTAATGCAATAAATTTGTATTATTGTAGCTTCTGATGTATAGGAATTCAGTGTG
>VUQK01012076.1:8350-21833 GCA_015106715.1 Bujurquina vittata
AACTGTTATACCCCGTCCCCCACCAAAGGGCACTGTGGTCCCACACTTCCCCCCCCCCCCCGTCCTCCAGTCAGTGGTATAATATGGACACATTCAGAAGCATCATAGTAACAGTCGTGCTCTTTAAGGAATCCACCGATCATCCAAATGTATTCCAGAACTACTAGTACAAATCTGCATGTATTTAATAGGCCTGAATAGTTAACAAAATCTGTTCACACAATTTACTCCCACCTTAAGTGGTGAGTGATAAAGCGGGTCTTTGTGGCTTTGGTTTTATTGATTAGCGCTTTATGTTAAGATCTCATACTGCTCCAATTATTCTGCATGCTCCAGAGAACACAGCGATTGAGCTGCAGTCACTACTGTTTACAAGATCTTGTCCCAGAAATAACATTTTCTGGAACACGCTGTACATCAGCTATTGTCCGAAGACAAACTTTGAAAGAGCTTCAGAACTCTGCAGCCTGCAGAGCTATTGCTCAAGACCACAACTCCGGCTCCCTGGAAGCAAACTATAAAGAAATGAGGGGTGGCTCAAGACTTTTGCACAGTACTATATCAGTTTGCACAAAATGGAAATGAATCAGTAGAAGTGTGTGTGTATGTGTGTGCGTGTGCGTGTGTGTGTGTGTTAAATACCCATGGGGACTCAAAAAACACCCTATGAGCTCATGAGCAAGCTTTCCTAAAACCCTGTCTCTGATCTGCTCGGTTTTTGATTTTTTTTTGCAGCGCATGATTTTGATTGCTTCCTTGCAAAGAAATTGGACCCAGCGGAGAGATTGTTTTGAATGGAATGTTTCAAGTGTTTCAAGCAAACAACACGGGGCCTTTTGGAAGCTCATGGTGGTCCAGTTTGTGTTAGATACCAACATCGTCAGCACATTGTTATGTTTTAAAACACAATAAACTCCTGAGCTGTAGCACCTTCAAATTTAGGATTTTTGGACATGAATCAAAGGGAGGCAAAGCTCACCTAGCTGAGTGTGTTTGTTCAGGGTTCCACTGCACTGCACTGCACTGTGTTGCCAATGGCTGTGGTTCGGGGCAGCTTTGGCCCCTTCATTTACACGAGGAGCCGACAGAGAATCTAAAGAGCTCATCTTGGAAGAGCAAATATATTTTGCACAATTCTGCTTGCAAAATCTGCATGACAGGCTTAAAAAACAAAAAGCTTGAAAAATGCACATTGTTGTAGAACTTTTCAGCTGGTGGCGTTTGTTCCTCAGAGGCCATTTCCTGCTCTCATGCTGATGGAGGTCCATCATCCGGCATATGGATGACAAAAAAGGTTTTGTTGAAAGCTCTCTCTCATATCATTTCTCTCAGGCAACCATTATAAGTCATGCACGCTGCATTTTTCTCATCAATAGACGCGAAAGCTTCTACTCACAATCGATATTTTCAGTGCAAAGTGCAATTTAAAGTAATAAAGGAAAAAGCATTTGAAATATCAGCTCAGTACAAACAAAACATGGCTATAAGGTAAACAACACTGAGTCTAGTTCATCCAAAGATACAACAAAAGAGCATAAAAGAGGTCTTGTTAGTGTAGCTGAAGCTGCCAGAGTACACTTTGACCTCATTACTGGGGGCTTACTAGTCACGGGGTTGATGAGGGGCAGAGCAGTACAGTTAAATGCCCAAGAATGCACACTCGTTTACAATGCAGCAATGAGACAGACCCACACAAAACCAGCTCCACTATTACTCTGAAACCTCCCATACATAAGCATGTTCAACAAGGACCTGAAATATCACTGAATCATATGCAAGGCTGGGAACAGAAGCAGCAAACAGAACAGAAGGTCATTTGCATTTCAGGCATCTATGTTGAGACAAACTTTCAAACTTTAGTTCAAATATTCCACGGAGCGATTTCACTGGATTGTTGCAGGCCATCAGAGCTTTGGGTAAAAGGGTACATTTCGCTGGGTTGCTTAACTTTGTTAACCCGCTCAGTTGTCAACACCAGAGCTAAACAATTTCCACTCAAATCAGTTCATTCCCGCTCCAGTTTTTCCTGGTGAACGAGGCTTACATATAAAACTTTCAACACCTTTCCAGCACTATTTATTCAACCAATGGCGCTTGCTCAAATGGCATCATGAGTTTGGAACTTCATCAACATTGTGGTCACATATGGGGGAGAAGATCATCTCCTAACTGTGTCTCTGGAGTCCCATTTGAAAAAAGCTCCAATTACTCTTCATTGTGTTACACACTGACAGTCACTCTGACCCCTTCCTGCTTCTGCTGCACGTTGCCTGTCAAAACAGCTTATAGCATATGAGCGATATCATCTTACCTATAGGCACATGGTGCAGCAGAGATTGGCTGAGTGTAAAAATGATCTGACTGTGTTTTTTGAACCCTGAAAATTGTATGTACTTCAGAGGTTATGAGGGCTCAAGAATTATGGAAAATAAAATGAATTTAATAAAGCCAGATTTCAGCCCATCATAATGTGCTTTAAGGGTCAGTCACCCAGAAACATGTCACACTATGAAGGTAAAATTTTGTGTTTCTTCGTCAGAAATGCTGAAGTTATTATTAAAAGAAATAGCTGCTAATTCTGAGGCGGTCGTCTGGCAGGCTTGCACCGATTTTTCGTGGAATGACCTGCTTATAAACCACTCACTGGTCACAACCTGGGGTTTAATAATTTTCCCCTACAATTTGACATTTTAAATTCCAAGAACTGAAGCCAGTTTTCCCTGGAATCCTCAGAAATAAACCTGTTTCTTTTTAATAATAACATCAGCTAAACCCTGGGCTTTTAAAGCAGCTCTAAATACAACAAGGAGAAATACGCATACATGTGTCCACAGTATGACCTTTTTGTGTATTGTTCTGATCATTATCAAGGCAAAAAACACAACTTTCATCAGTATTTGTATGAATATAAGCTGCACTCACATCCAGCATGCTGTGTGACCAAAGTATGACGGCCTCTCTGCTGGTGCGAGGCTGTGAGTGAAGGGTAGCCTACAGTACTCACTGTTATAGCAAAGCAACAAATTATAGCATTTTCTTTTTACACAAATGCTGTAAGGTTATCAAATCCTTCTGACTTCTTTGACCCAGTGGTATTTCCATCAGTGCCACTCTCAGGAAAGACATTTTATTTTTAACTCTATTTCTGGTTGAGCTCTTGGAATAGAAAAAAAAAATCATTGTTCTCTGCATCCGTTCATCCACGCCGTGACAAATTTCAGGATGTAAAGAAATGACAGCCTGCAGTAGAGTTGCTTCAAACTTTTAATATATTAAAAGTTTAATGATAATATATATATATATATATAACATCATGTGAAGCTTCTCCAGGGGTATTTTTTTGACCATAAATTTTCTCTTAATTCTTTTGCTTTGAAAAGATGCACGGTGATGATGTTTTTCAGATGGCTCCCACTCCCACAGCCTTCCTCTGTTTTATATAATGGCTGAGACCATTGTGGGCACCCTTGCTGTTCAACAGATGTCAGATTCATGTGTGCAGCATGACAGCCTCAAAGGTCAGCCGGAGCCACATGTGGATCTTGTGCAATGAGTGTCAGAAAGAATTGCCATCAAGTCAGACCTGATGTGCTGGAGAACCTGGTCTTGCTTACAGACCATAACGCACTGTATTTGTGTCAGACTGAAGGGGCTGCAGTTGGAATGTGGATCTCATGAAACGCTTTCCCACCATTAACCAGCTGAAATTAGCATCCCCGGCTTTCATCTGTTTCCGAGAAACAGTGACGCAGAGGGCACACGGACGCGTATACAAATGGGCCGGTTTGAAATGCAATCTGCCAAAAGGGGGAGTAAAAACTTCGCTGTAACCGAGACGTGCTGTGATAATGTTTTTGTAAAAACAGCTTCAAAGCCTGGTGTAAACCTGGACAGTTGTGGGAAGGGGGGGGGATTCCCAGGATGGATGGTGGTGGTCTTACAGACAAAAATGGACCTGACAGATTCAGATTGTTGTTCCCTTAAAGCTCTGCTGGCAGAAAGTAGGATTCTCACACTTTAATAATATTGGTTTGTTAAAAAGAAAAATAATTAAAGCAGATATTTAAACCAATTATTTTAATGAGAGAATTACACTAATTAGATATGGTTAACAATTTACCCACCTTGGCAATAGTCACAGAAGCTTCTAAATTCAATGTTTTTTTTTTCGTGTTAGATTTTTGAAGCAGTTTTCCAACAAGTGAAACCGACAAAATACACAAATCCTCTTCAGACTATTTGACTTTAATCCAAGTTGATAATTAATTGATTGTTGAGTAAAACTGGTATGTCCCCGTGCAATAAGGAATGTGTCTAAAGTCCCATCCAGTCTGAGACACGAGGCTCAAATATCGCCATGAGTTGGCCTGCCATGAAACATTCACCATGAAATGATGCTTCGCCGCTCTTGAAATGTTTGAACTAATATTTGATGGAGAACAAAGATTTCCACCACCCCCCAGAGACTAAAAGCCCCAGACCCTTCATTTAGCGCCATCATGTCATCTAAATTTCAACACTATTGTGAGCCAAATACCTGCTTTTCCACCCACGTACAGTATCAACTGTGTGAGCGATGGGTGCGAGTCCAGGTTCCAGCGGTAACAGCAGAAGGTCACTTGGCAGCCTATGCTCACTCTGTCGTCTGTGTATCTGATTTACAGCTTTTATATCTGGCGACTGGCATTTGTGGAATGCTCCTTTTCAGCAGTGTGAAAGGTCTTTGGTAGCATTGCATTAACATGTATGAGATTCCTCCTTTGTAAACAAAGAATTGCTTCTCTTCTCACGATTAGCGCATAACTGTACTAATAAGACAGGCAATACATTTGCAACCACAGTGCTTGGAATATTATCACACAGTACAGGATTTGCAGCGCTGTGCAGCAGCCAACAGGTCCAGCCCTTTCCTCTCAGGTAACTCCTCTGAGTTTTCCATATGGCTGCTGGTGAGTTTCATGTTTACTACAGGCTCATCAACTATTCTGACTGCAGTCTGGGATCATTTGTTTGCCACTGGCTTGTTTCCCTTAGCAACATGCCTCAAAACCTGCGCAGACTATTCAAAGGAGGCAACATGAACAAAGAGCAGAGGTGACAAGACAGTCAAACAGAGTCACATGCTTATCTTTCCATCTCTGCAACTCCCATCCGATGGAACACTTTAAACCTCCAAATAATGTATCCTCTCATGTCACTTAGAGCACTTTGCATTTTACAGGGCTGTTAAAGGCTGGAGTCACTGAGGCAGGAGTGGCTCAAACTGTGATCAAACTGAATGCTGATCTGGGCTTGTTTTAATGGACGGGACATGTGGACTGTTAACTCAGCCATTAGAGCAGAATGGGAATTGATTTTCCTTTGATCTCATAAGTGCTTTGTGTTTCTACCAATGTGTGCATATTAGAGAGATTACTGCCATGCAGGCAAAAGAGTACTTGATGAAAAAGGAAGGGGAAATGGTGGCGTCACGCTTAAAGCGGCGACAGATGACATGCACGTCGTACAGAAGCGTGCAGACATTTTACAGAAACTGTAACATTCAGAGCGTTCACAGTTCCCGTGACAGAAAAGAAGCAGAGTCAAGTCACTGCAGCTAAAGCCAAACACGGGGGTCAGCGCCGATGCCTTCAAAATAAAAGTTCTAAATGAATCAGTTACACTGCGCAGAGGTTTTTAATTAACCAATTAACTGCGAGTCATATGTCAATAAACTGAACTTAATGCTTTTAGTACTTTTCTCAGTGTTCTCTTCAAGGAGGAGTAACTTTAGATGTGCAGAACCTTTCTTCTCACAAAGCTCACTCAAATGAAAAATCAGAACCCATGCACAACCTGCCACATTTCTGTATTATTCATGACAACAATTTTATTTTTTGTGCCCTGTCCTACAAATAAGACAATATCCCACATTTTCATTGGCTGCTATGCAAACTTCAACCCTTGTGACTATATATATATATATATATGTGCCAGATTTAGCTCCTAACTAATTTGCAGTCCCTGGGCAGGTAAAAAATACAGTGAGAGGCAGGCACACACACGCACACACACACGCATATAAAAGACAAGACTCAGTACCCAAAATCCATGTTCCCATCACGAGAAAAGATATGGAAATCTGAACAGGTTTTCAAACCATATTGTAAGCATTAATTGCTTCAATTGCTGATTGCGCAAATGCGGCGTCGAATGTGCACCTACAGTTCTCCTTATGCTTGACTAGGTTGCTATCAACAAAGTAGTCAAATAAAATATCTAAAATCCAATCAAATCACGATTCTTTTTTTTTTTTAGGAAAAGTGTGTTTCAGAAGAACTGAAATATGAAAGCAAAATGATTCTTGACTAAACGCACGATTGCGTGAACTTCTCCAATTAAGCTTTTATTTTGAAAAGCTGCAGCCCGCGGCTCCTCCTGTAGTTGTTGCGAGCTTGAAGTGAGGCGGTAACACAGGGTGGCGGATTTACGCGAGCGAGTAGACAGTCTGTGTGCGTGCGTGCGTGTGTGTGTGTGTCTGCGGGATATTAAGCGTTTGCGTGTGGCGGTGGTCTCACAGCCTTCAGAAACAGCCGGGACAGCGTCGGTAAGTGGATGCGACTGGATGGAAATTGAGGTGCGTGTTGTTTTCTGGCTCGACGAAGAACTTGAAACATTGTGTCAACTTGGCTGGTTTAGTTGGAGTTTAACAAGTTTGAAAGCTGCCAATGCGATAAGTTGTAACAAGACGCTGCTAATGTTACCAGTTTGTAGTGTTGCTGATGTAGTTTATATAATGTTTAATTTAGGTGTGAGTATAATTAAATAAAAAACGGTGCGGTATTTATGGCGTGAAACATTAGGTCGCGGTGCACATCCAGGTGAGCTCATCCTCTCCACAGGTGGAGGCTGGTCATAGTAGGGGTCTCCATCCGCAGCAGCTCCCCTCACAGTCACTGCAGTGGCCTGAACCTTAGGTCAGTGGACACTTTCATTACCTGTGAGCACAGGCCAGAGCACCACCGAACATGACACCCAACACCGCTGCAGGGAGGAGGACGCTTGCGCTTCTCTGCACGGAGAGAAAGCAAAAGCAACATGCGAAGAAAAATCTTCGTGCCAGTCCCAGCAGAATGAGACTTTCGGTCTTTCATTCAGCATCTAACAAGCAGCATTTTTCTCCACTAAACAAGGCAGGACAGCAGCAGCTTTCCAATATTTGGATTATGGCGAACACATCACTGGACAGCAGGGCAATGGTGAATGTGCTTGCACACTTGAATAAATGCACACTTTGCCAAGTTGTATCACACACGTTATACAAACCCACGCCCACATGCACACACAGAGCACCGTCCAAGTGTTTTTTATCCTTTCCTTCTCATTTAGCCTGCAGTCTGCTGCTAGGAGTCTGCCAAAATAAATAAGCTGCAGGTAATTAGGACGGCTACTTCTATGTTCTGTTTTCACTGTTGGAAGTGCACAAGGAAACTAATTAGCAGCAATTCCCCTTCACCAAACTGATGTGAGGTCAGTGAACACAGAGGGATGGTGACAACGCTCTAGTACCCCCCAATCACTCTAATGGTCACAGAGTGGATTGACGTTTGACTGAGGCATGGATTTTGGGCTTTTGATGCTTCCCTCCCTCTGTGGCTCGTGTGTAATGTGACCCTTCTGAGGACAGCAGAGGATGTTTTCATAGGTGTCAACAGGAAGCTGTTCCCTGTGTTCATGTTTCTCTGTCATGTCTTGCTTTTTTTTTTTGGGACTTCAGCAGACTGCTGTCCAGGTAAAGTTTGTCACCATAAGATGTTGGAAGTTAAGCTTTTACTATTGTTGGGTTATGTTTTTTGGGTTGAATTGTTTGTCAGACAATTGAAGATGATCTAATTAAAGTACCTCCCAGATTGTTCGGCCCACGGGATGGTTTTGCAAAGTGTGAAAACTGCAGAAAAGTCATGAGCGTTTACAACTTTGAATAAACTGCACTGCTGTTGTCAGTGTGCTGATGCAAGCGTCACCACACAGGAGTGGATATAAGTTAAGTATTTCTTGATTAGGGCTGTCAAGTTAATATTAGTTCACAGGACACATACAGCCCAGTCTGATCTAAAGAGGTCACTTGATGATAACCTTTTTAAAAAGCAAACAGGGTGTGCATTAACTGTAAAACAACCGTTTACAATTTAGATATCAGTGGATCTGCAAAGGCTGAAATCCTTCACACAGAGTCTATACTGGAACTAAACTGCAATATTTGTCTTGTTATTCAAACTTAAAGATTTAGAAATTTTTAAACTTACCCCTTCACCTGTTTGTTTGGGATTGTTGCTTGTTAATTTTGTCTTGCATGAAAAAGTTGTGGCTCAGCAATGACTCACCGTTGATCATTTTCTCCTCAATTTTTTTGTACTTGTATGGGAATCAGTCCTGCAACCCACTGGATTCATGGTGCCACAGCTTTGCTCCTCTAACATTATGGTCATCAAGGTTAGACTTGTTGCTTTCCAGGCTCTGTAGAGTCATCTAGATGGGGCCACATGCCTTTCTTTGCTTATGCCTTTTGTTTCCCCTTCATAATAGCTGAGCTCTATATAAAAACTACTTTTTGTGGCACAGCCTTTATTTATTTGTGCAAATTATGACCTGAAGAAAACTGCTTCTAGGCTAAGGTTGAACTTCCAAACAGCTGGTGTGACTGGCTCCAGATGAGATGTGGTTGTGATGAGAATAACCCTCATCTGGGTCATTGTATACAAGAACAAGTGCATGTGGACTCTCAATTACAGTGAAGTGTTTCCAGGGTCCCCACCTCCTGTTTCCGAGTGAGAGGCTGCTAGAGAAGGTTAGTTACATAAGCCTGCTGGGTGTTACATCATTGTTTCGGGGGCCCCGGTTTGGAGAGCTGGGGCTGAGACTTCAGTTGGGTCTGATGGGCCCACTGCCTCCCACAGATATTAACCCCCCCCAATTGGAATCAGATGCTCAGTGTCTCTCTCCTGCTGGGAGACATGGCTCAGTGCTGGCAATGAAATGAGGCTCCACCTGTAACATGGATGGAGTTTGTGCATTTGCCTGTCAGTGTTTGTTGATTAGCTGATGTGGAAATATGTTTCGGGTGGGCTTGGTTGCCATGACATCAAAGAGAAAAACATGCAAAGCAGCAATGACTTATAGAGCTACAATCCTCCAAACATCCCCACCTCTTTAGTTCAGCACCAGTAAATGAATCTCCACAAATCGAATAAATATTCAAAAAAACTTTGTGCGTCTGAGTTGGTTTGAAGTTAAACACAGTGCTGTTTGAAACGCGCTTACATTAGACCACTTTACAGTGTGATGGTGGGTAGTGTTGTTGTGTGTTTGCTGTGTTGTAGCGACCTAAACATGAACTTCGAAAAAGTGCATCTTAGACACTTCACCCCACTCGCACTCACTGTTTTGCTTCATGCAGGCAGTATAAATATGGACAAAGCTTTCCAGTCGCAGTGAAGGAATATTAAGAAATGTTGCTCACACTGTTGTCTACTCCATTTCTCATGCTGCTGAAGAATAAATGATAATCCTTAAAGCAGATAAAGCAGCCATGGCCAATATGAAGATGTAACCAGTTTATTCAGATAAATTTGATCATTTTAATATAGCTATTTTTTTAAATTTATAGAGCACTCTTCTAGATCAGTTTTACAAAGTGCTCCAAAGAAGGAAATGACTTGAGAGCAAGCAGAATTGAACAACGCAGTGCAACAATCATAGTTTGCCTGTGTGTGTATAATAAATTGGTGAAACATAATTTCATATTAGCAAGTTATCATATAAGCGTTTATTATGACTGCCACTCAGTTAGGAACCGTCCCTAGTAAACTGACTGCAACCTGTGTTTGTGTGTACTAATCAGAAGTCCAGCTGCAGCACTTTGATCCAAATGCAGTTGCGAAAGGTGCTTTTATGTTTTAATCCAGCATATAAAAAACTGCAGTAATCTTGTCTAATTGTGATGAAGGCATAAATGACCTTCTCAAGGTTGTTGGTAGACAAAGGAAGAAAGTATTGAGTATTGTTGATCCTGATAAATAGTCGAGAAATCTTGAAACGCCTTCATTGCCTCATGGCATTTCCTGTCACATCGTGTCCTGGAACCTTCTGAGAATGCTGCCGGTAAATCAGAGGCATCGAAGCCTCTTGTTGTCAGACCTTCCATACTGTGGCATTTGTCATATGTGGGGTGGATATAGTAACATGGAGACAATGCTGCAGTGTTGCACATTAATTGACAGGTATTTGTTACATCATTGAGTTGGTTCATCTGTCCACATTCATACTTTTATTTTTGTCTACAGTAATTTGACCTGCCACTCTTGTGAGGGACAGGAGTTAATGCTGTGTAAAATAACCATATTATTTTTGATGTTTTTGTACGTGATGAATATGAAACTATGCTGCAGGTTTTATCTCTGTGCAGACAAGAACAGCAGACCAATGTGAATTTGCACTTGTTCTCTGTGCTTTTGCTCTGATGTGGAGCCGAAATGCCCGGCATGCTGCTGACTGGGTTAATGATTTGTTGTTTCAGGCTCACGTGGAGGTGTGGACGGTGGGGGAAGAAAGCTGAACTCTAAGTGTTCTTCGTGTAAGTACAAAGCGACTCCTCTCTGAAGTTTTGAAGTTTTCTTTTAGAGATAATTATCTTTTATCTCTGTGCAAAAAAGTAAAATATTTAACGATGACTATAAATATAAAAGATAATAGTCTTTAAACTAGAGCTTTACTCATATATTTGTATGTTAGTATAGTTACGTATTTGGTTTCCAACCTGTTTTTAAAATATGGAAGTAAATGGTAAACCAGCTCAGCTTGTTCGTCTGACATCAGTCTTCCTCACAGCGTGGGTATTCCTGTACATCTAATACTCTGTGCAAATAAAGCATGTAAACAGACTGAATATATGTGCAGACATAGTGCAGCAACGGGCCCACCCTCTCAATGTGGCGGCTACGTATATATTGTCTATGTGCTGCATCACCAAGACATGAAAAAGACCCACTTTCACTGTTAAGGTCAAGTGACTTTCGTAACGAACCAACTTCCGTTATGGAGTTGGGGTATAGCGGCGCCCTCTTGCCTGCAGTCAGGTACTCCTGGCGAAGCCAAAGCGTACGAATGGGCACAGTATGATGGCTGTATGTACACAAAATATGGTGACAGTGGAAGATTTCAGGTTTCCAAAAGTCGCTGATGTCACCGGAAAAAGTCACTAAATTTGTTGGTAGTTGTATTTCCGGGGGGGGCAAAAGTCACGGGGTGGGGGTCTGAAAAGCTGCTAAATCTAGCAACAAAGTTGCTACGTTGGTAACACTGCCATTCTGTCACTTCCTGCATGATTTATGGGTTTGGCGGCGAGGGAGAGATTCGGGGCAGTGTGAAGTCGCGCAGACAAACTGGGATAAGTGAGAGGTGAACTGGTGGAGCTACAAGGATGACTGTAACGCAACATAGACTATATCGATATAAACAATATCGCATATGAAAATATATCTATTTCTTAAAAACACGATATCTAACAGCCCTAGACAGCAGCTGCTCTGCAGCAGTGTGTTGCTTTCGCTGTTGTGTGTGTGAATGCTTCTAACTTTCTCTGAGTGATCATTTTTCTTGTAAATACAGCTGAAATCATATCATAGCCTTTATGTTTAATATGTTTTTTATTTATTTTATTTTTTTGCATTTGTTCCCTTGCTGAGTAAAGCTTTGATCATTTTGCTGTTGCCAAGACCACTTATGCTCTGAAGCTCAAAGAATGGTATTTGGGTCAGCCCTGTTCAGAGGTTTCTAGAAACTGACCAGGTTTATTCACACCTCAGAGTATTTCAGATTTCTCTGAAATAAAGCAGGCTCCTTTAATGACCCCAATGACTCGACCTGCTCAAAGAGTAGCTCAGTGACCTGCTGCACTGAGACTCTTTTCCCATAAGCCCTATTGTAACCCGTTTTCTTGTTACTCACTTTAATGGAGCTGAGCTTCAGCTGAAGAAGAATCAGTTGCTGAAGAGCTTCACATTTCTCTTCCTGCTAGTCTGTAACAACCTGGAGGGACTGGCCCTGGCAGCCCGTTAGGTTTTATTTGTTGGCTTCTAGTCGGTCTCATCTGTTTCTCCCCACGTTGCCTTGCACCGCTGAGGGAAGCTTAGTAGACACAAACAGCTCCTCCTCTGTGCAGCTGACATCAGCCAGGTCACATTTACAGTATGTCATCCTGCTGTTGTAGTAATGGTGGTGTTGTGAAGGTACACCAAGCTTGTAATCTGTTATTGGTTCTTTCAGAACAGGAGTAGTTGTGTAGGTATTATCAATTAGCCGGCGCCCTCACTGCCACTGATGACCACATTTTGTTTTCTATTGTGCGTCTTTCTACGTGTTACAAAGATTAGGCCTCAGCAGCTGTTGTGTTTGACACAATAGGGTAGTATGTTGCCAAATGCATACACACAGGCTTGAGTGGCCTAATTGTGTCACTGAGTGAATTGTAGGATGCACTTTAGTAGAGACCCCCATTGTGTTTTCCAGCTACATCAGATTAGTTATTGTTCTATTTGATCTCTCATAGTTTGCTGCTGGTCTCTGTGTATGAGTGATGTCTCTTCTGAGCTTTTATTATTCTTACTGTCTAAGTATCTAAAACCTCACATAATTTCTCAGTTCTGCACTGCCCAGGTTTGTGCTGCCTCCTTAGTTTGAAAGTGATGGGAGGTTCTGTAATCTGGTCTAGTTGGGTGAGAAAATGTAAAACGTATTATATATATTATATATTATAAGGTTATAATCTTCAGATTCTAACCTTCCTTACCACACAAAGTGAACCCGGCATTAACTTGAGATGAGGAATAACAAGCCAGCCTTTTCTGTAGGGTTTTAAAGGGTTGGAGCTGTTTTCTTAGGCTATGCTTATCCAACTCGAGATAGTGGAGGGACTGGAGCCTATCCCAGCTGTCGTAGGGTGAGAGGTTGGATACACCATGGCGAGGTTGCTAGGCTTTTGCACAGCTAACACAGACAACTATTCACACCCCTCGGCCAATTTTAAAATCACCAATTAACCAAACATCTGCATGTCTTTTAGTCTGTGAGGAAAAAGCTGGAGAACCTTCAGAGAACCCACACAGTCACAGGGAGAACGTGTAAACTCCACACAGAGAGGCCCTGGGTAGCTGCTGGATTTGAACCCAGGACCTTTGCATAAACATTGTGTAGGGCACGGTGAGTGCCAACACAAATCCCACAATCGTGTGTATTTGTGCATTTTTACAGTTCAGTTGAACCCTGAATCAAATGTCAGATTAGAATGATGTCACAATATAATGTATCGCAAGAGTGCATCTATAGCATCATACTATAGTGATCGTAGCATACGTGGAATCTAAGAGTAACTGGTGCCGCCATGTTTTTTTTGGGGGGGGGGGGCCACCCACACCTCCCCTTATTTGCTTGGGACCGGGAGCCGTAC
>VUQK01012079.1:2741-14874 GCA_015106715.1 Bujurquina vittata
GGGGGGGGGGGGGGGGGGGCCATTTTCTTTTTTGTTTTTGGGGTTTGTTGTGTTTTTTTTTAGTTTTTTTTTTTTTTTTTTTTTTTTTAACCTCATTGTTTTATGTATTTGTTTGTTGGAGTTTGGTTTGAGCCTAGGACTTTTTTTTAAAGCATTTAAGTGGTTGGATGGGTTGGTTTGGTGGTGTTTTAGGCTGAGTTGAATTCAGGCCACAGAAGCAGTGACGTGGCAATAATGTTGCTTCTCCTCCCCCCCCCAGGGCGCTGACAGGATTGGGACTAGAGGACCCTCTCGCTCATCCACGGAGAAAGAAGCAATGAATATAACCGTTTAACTTTAAATAAATCTTTCAGTCTGACCATTCTGCAATAACAGAAGCAAAGAAATGAAAGGGGAAATTCAGAATGTAATGAATGTATTTTCCGACCAGTCTTGGAAGGTGGATAAGCTGTTTTCTCCCTCTGTCTCCCACTGCCTGCCTCAGCTCTTCCCCTCTCAGCGTGAAGGCGCAAAGGACAGCACCGGTGTGGGTTTAGGGGCGGCGGCGGCGTGCCGCTTTCTCCTCTCTTCGTTCCCGTCGGTGTCCACGTAAAGTTAGCAGAGTTGGCAATATCAGGGCTCATTTTCCTACATACAGAAACAAACACTTGCTGCCATTTATTGTCTTGAAAACAAGTTAACATGTCGCCTTACAACTTCTGCTCAACAACAGGTGTTTTCTAACGAGGGCCGGGACGGAAAGTAGCCTCACGGTAAAGTCTGGAGAGGCTGTTAAAGTTCAGTGACGACTGGGGAAATGGCTAGATGGACATAAACGTCTCATAAACTACACCGGTGTTCTTCTTTGTACCAAAGGGCTGGCCGGTGTCCAGTGTCAGCCATTGTGGCCTTTTGTTGGCTTCTATGGTCCTGTCAGGGGTGACTAAGTATCCCCTGTTGATTGTGGGGGTATAGTAAAATCCGTCTGAATTCGGACCACCATTTAGCTCCAGCCACATCAGAGGGACCCTCCTCATGGCTTGTCTATGGGGGCCTTGAAAGCTGATAAGCTGAGTAATCTCTTTTCAAGGGAGTCCATTATAGAGATGAAAGGCACAGAGTTGCATGGGACAGTGTGGAGCAAGGCACTATGTTCGTGATCTCATGATGTCAATGGCAGGAAGTCAATTGAGTTACAGCTGGTACCACTTTCTAAAAAAGTTGTTAATTTGGTCTTTATGAGCTTTGGCTTCATCGATGTTACAAAGATACTCCAGTGATTTTAGTTTTTTACATTCAGCTGGGTCCTTCCCAGACTGCAGCTGCAGCTTTTTTAAAGCACTTTGGTGCAGTCTGGGCACCTGTTGGTAGGCTTTTGGGGTAACAGCACTTTTAGAGGCTTGTAGCCTGCAGATATCTGGGCCAGAACTGTTCATCTGCATGCAACCGAGCCTGCAAGATGTCTGGAAAGAGAGCGACTGCTCCTGATATTTTTAAAGGGGTGGGCCTTGGAGCGCCACAGAGCAAAATGCTATCAGTTTCCAGTGTATTCATGGGAAGACAGATGTGTTGACAGGCAATATCTCCCAAACTGGGCAACTCACACCTAAACAATCTGGACCGTATGCAAGCCAGTGGAAAATATATAGACTTAATTTTGAGGCGAACTGTCCCTTTAAGTAAAAGTAATCGTTTGAGTGAATTAAAAAGGGAAAGGAATGTTTTTCTAGAGGTGAATCTGCACTGGAAAAATCAATTTTTCAGAACTTTGCCCCTAAAAGTTCAGCTTAATAATTCAGTATCTCATTAGTGTCCTGTATTGCAAGGAAATGGAAATAATGCCATTAATAAAAGAAATTATAAGCCATTTCTAACCCAAGTCTAACTAGAAAGTGGTACCAAAGTTTTGAATAAAAAGCCAGTCTCCAATGCAAACTCCTCACAGGCGGCCGCGGTGTCATTATGAGGGTTCCGATCATCAGCTCAGGGTCTCGGGTAATCCCGAGGACGGGAGAGGTGACAGAGAGACAAAACAGCAGCTCAAAGGGAGGACAGAAGAAAAAAAACAAAAGGATGGACAGAAGCCGGTCATTTTACTGCACACAGAAGCCATAACAGATACTTAGAGCGCTCTCGGGGGGGGAGATTGAGATCAGAGAGAGGCAGGAAGGGGTGGGGGCCAGCCCGAGGAAGCCCAGGAAACAAAACCTTTAGCCTCTGTGTTTACGATGCATGTCAAACAAATGACAATGACCTAAAAACATTTTTTTGGTAGTGACGATGATATGAGGTGTCGTTAAAAAAAAATATATATATCTGTATGATAAACCTAAAGGGGGTGGGAGCCTGGGGATCAATTTGTAAAATGTGTGTATTTTTTTCAGTTGTATTTTTTATTTTTTACAATAACTATTTATTTTCTTTAGGTATGTATTGGATAAATGTATGTATATGTTCCGTTCCTTCATTTGAACTAGTTTTAAAAGTAAATATGAAACATTGAAAATGGTCATTCAAATACGCTACTGTATGTGTACATTTTGAGAACAAATTGTGCAATGATTTAAGAATTTCCATGATTAAAGTGATAGTAATACAAATTGAAAAAAAAAAATATCATCAGGAAAATAAAGAACAATGATGATGATGATGATGATGATGAAAATGGTGATGTAAAAGAAAAAAAAAAATAAAGCGATCCAGGTGGATCTGCTGATCATCGCAATGTTTTTCTTTTTTCTTTGTGAGGAGGGGATTTAAGTGACTAAACGTGGCGTGGGTCGAAAACAGCCGCAGCGCTGGGTGAAAACGCCTCGTTGGTGCCAGAGGTCAGAGAAGAATGGCCAGACTGCTTCAAACTGAAAAGCAAAGGTAACTCAAATGACCACTCATTACAAACCAAGGGATCCAGAAGAGCGTTCCTGAAGGGTTGAAGGCTGAAACAGATGGGCTATAGCAGCAGAAGACCACACTGGGCGCCATTCTAGTCAGCCAACAGGAAACTGAGGCTTCAGTTTGCACAGATGCACCAAAACTGGACAAAAGAAGGCCGGCAAAACATTCAGAATTTGGAGTAAATGCTGTAAGTATGGATCCACCCGACCTTGTATCAGCAGCTCAGGCTGGAGGATTTGGTGAGTTTAAATGGGGATATTTTTTTTTGGCACACTTTGGACCCCTAGTACCAAATGAGCATCGTCCAAATGCCACAGCCTGCCTGAGTACTATTGCTGACTAAGTCCATCCCTTTATGATCACAGAGTGCCCAATTTCTGATGGCTTCTTCAAGCAGGAACAAGCAGCATGTCACAAAGTTTAGATCATCTCAAACTGATTTCTGGACCAGGAGAACGGAGATTCTCATCATGGATGTGCAGCAGACAAATCTGCAGGAACTCAAATCAGTCTAGACTATATCAATACAGTCTCTGAGGACTGCTTCCAGCACCTTGTTGAAGAATTACAACAGCTTTTAAGGCAAAAGGAGGTCCAACCCAGTGCTAGCAAGGTGTACCTAATAAAGTGCATGCTTGTTTGTAAAGGGTGCACTCTCTGAGACAGAAATCTCAGTAGCGCCTGCAGACACCAGACTTTAGTTTGATGTCTATTCTACACAGAGCGGTTTAGCCATGTTCAGAGTTTCAGTTTAAACGGGCAGCTTTTCTACAGAGTCATGTAGTGATAAATAACCAGCATGCTGACAAAACATTCAGATTTTTGTCCTGTGAAGGCACGGATTAGCCTATATGTGCGCGGACAGCTTTAATTTGCATATTTATTATGTTTAAATAATGTCAAGTAGTTTTGCTTGGTTTCTATTTATTGTTTGCTTTGCCCCAAAACTGAACCTGAACCACAGATCAAAGTAAGAAGAATGTAAGCCACAGTTTTGACGTTCTCAACAAACAAAGTAATCCAGGTCTTGATGCTTCTCCGTTCATACATGAGCACCTCAGCCAGCCTTGGCACAGGTATGCAGTCTGGGCCTGCTCTTGTTCCTGAGGCAATTATTTTTAACCAACGACATGAATTTGAATTTATAGACACTTGAACCCAGAATATTCCTAATTGATGCTTTATGACATTTAAATGATTATGTTTGGAGCGCTTCCCAACAGATCTCAGCGGTAAAATACACTGAAATGCTGCTAATGATGAGCTGTCTCTAAAAAAAAAACAACTCATGTGCATAAAAAGTACAATTTAAGTTCAGAGCATACTGAGTACAAAGATCCTTTATTACCATGTTTGGCAGGACAACTGAACAAACTGGAAGATGCTAAATCAGCTCGTTTAGGTGTCCCATCATTTACAAACCGCATGCTTTCACATTCAGGAGCCACATCTGAGTCCCACGAGCACAGATGCGTCCTGCCACAAAAACCCATCGGCCTGGCTGAAATCATGCTGCCTTGCAGCCGTAGCTGGAGCAGGCGCGGTAATCCATACGGTGAGAGTTTGGAGCAGTAAAATAGAACCTCAGTAGGTGGCGCTCCTTCCTCTTACAACCCGAGCGGACCCGAGGCTGGAATTATCATCAGACACTGGAGAGACCTAAAACCCCATGAAGACATCTTCTATAAATACACACAGATATACATAGCTTCATACATAAAGGTATACTGGTGTCATATTGGACACTTTTATATATATATATAAAGGAATATATTAATATCAAAGACATACACATGCTTACATACTAATCAAAAATAACTTAGATTATGAAAGATAAATCATACAAAAACAGTACTTCTTAAAGTAAAATCTCTCTATAGGACATATTTTCCCTAAGATTTTCCTAGCATTGAGGTCTTCTTGTTTTTTTTTTTAATGCAAAAGTCGTTTGAAGTTGTGGTGGACGGAGGGATGGAAAGAGAAGAGCTGTATCTGCAAAGGTCTGGGTTTAGGAAGGGATGACTTCCCTCGTGTTTCAGGGAACACCACAAGCAAGACAAAGTGCACACAGAAGGATGTCAGAGCTGCTCTGCTCTGTGTCACTTCACTTCACGCCGTCTCTCAGGCTCTCCCCCTCCTCGTCAAGACCTCCCTCCCTGTTGCCTGCTTGGCTCTGGACAGCAGCACGCAGACGCAGGACGAGTTGATTCGAATCCACCTCCAGCCGATTTTGTTGTTTGAATCTCTGGTGAGTGCTCGCACGTACGACTGCTTGGCTTTGCACTCACTGTGCCACTGTTTTTTATCCACTCCCAAACATCCGCCCCCAGCCACGCCTGTCCCTGGGGGTTTCGCTGCAGCGCCCCGTGCCTTGCCAGCGCCGACACTGCTCTCGGCAGAGCGGCAGCGAGTCTCATAGAAGTACTGTTTTAAAGGTCCCGTCTGAGTCTGGATTTCCTGCAAGACGGTGACGTTCTGTCCGCGGAAGTCAGTGGCATGTATTTTGTCAACCCAAGAACTTTCCGACTCGCACACCGACCTTTCCCTTGTCCTGATTTCCTTTGAGCTGTCACTCAAATGTGAGCGTTTATCCCTTTTAACAGGATGGACATCCTCACTGCTAGATCTAGAAGAGTCTGCCCAACTCAGAGTCGTGCCCCTGTCGAGTGCGCGGTCGCCATGACCCTCGGTGCGCTCGTCCATGTCCTCCTGCTCCTCCCCATCCCCGCCCTCCTCCAGCAGACCGGTCTCTAACATGAGTAAGAGAGGTGGGTGTTCTGGAGGAGATGGAGAGGATGAGAACAGGACCCGTGGATGAGCATCCAGAAACATCTCATCTCCCTTTAAGATTGTATCCAGTCCAGCTCCCAGTCCAGCCTCCGCTGTGAAGCTCTCTTCAGGAAAACCTGTTCCAGTCCCCACTGTCCTCTGGCTTCCTGCCTCGACTGCTGGTGCATCGCTCAGCTGATCTGAAGGAGCAGCCGGTTTTGGTCCTCTTTGACCCTTCGGTGATGTAGCAGGACTCACATTCTCATGGTTTTTCAATGCAGAAGCCCGTAATGGCCTATCAGGAGAGTTCTGAAGATTATCTTTCTTGGAAAAGTCTGCAAAGCTGGAGTATTCACGCCTGCTGGTGCTGTCAGGTTTGTAGTCCTTGGGCAGAGAAGTATCCTGGGAAACATCCCCGGGCCTGAGTGCAACTCGCTCTGTGGGAACATGCGGACCGCTTCTGTCATCGCTGCCTGAGTTGCTGTTTGATTGGTAGGTTCCTCGACTCTCCACCTTGAATGTCTCTTCACGCGCAGAAGATTTTACATAATCCTTACGCCTCTGGAGGTTTTGTCTGTTGGTGTGTTGACTGAGAGCAGCAGTCATGTTGTAGTCCGTTTGTGAGGCACTTCCATTGAAACTGTAGTCCACAGGGGCGGCTGCGAGGCGAGCGGCTGGGTCATGCCGGTGCGCTCTGCGTTGGTCGAAGCCAGGCTCGGCGGTCGCAGTGGCAATCTTGGACACGGGGCTGTGAGGGAAGGGCAGGGCCGAGGCAATCACCATGGCAACCAGGGGAAGCCAGTGCATCACTCCCAAGACGTATCAGCTGGCGGTTAAAACAGAGCAGACAGAGAAGGCAGCGCCAGCGTTACTTTATGCAATGCAAATTGCGGCTTATACAGTTGAACCAAGCGCCACAATTAAAGTGTAAATTGAGAGATTTTACTGGTGGCTCACAGCTTTATGAGGCTGGTGCTTTAACTGCTGAGGTATGGCTCTAAAGTCTTGGCAGAACTTGTGGAAAACTGGGTACAGCGAGGTCGATCTTTGTTTCTTCGAGCGGCGTTCAGCTATGAATGCTGCACACTTTGAAGCGCTAACCTTCGAACGGAAACCCTGACAGGCTGGCGCGCATGTGTGTCAGCAACTTTGTAGCCAAAGCTTTTAAAAGGCATCCTTTATTTTTTTTTTTTCTTAAATCTTCTGTTGCTGCTGCTTTTTTCAAGACTCGAGGACTTTCTTTTGCATGCTGTGACTTCGAACATACCTTCCTGTCAAAACACAGACAACGAGCAAAAAGCCCACACCGATACAGCCGAGACAAAGCGCAGGTATTCTACCTGTTTCCACCTGGGCCGGGGGTGAATTAACGATGGAAATTTAATGACGGGTACAGTGCCGTATTCAGCTGCACTGGACTGGAAGAGTTTCAATTATAGAGTGACTGCTATTGTAAACGTCCTGCCTGCCATAACCTGCATTATCTAAACTTTGTGCAGCTTGTAGTTACAAAAGGATTTAGTGGTGCTTTTTGTGTGGCAAAAATAAGAAGCAGAAATTCTTCTGAATAGCTCCCTCAGGGCATCAGTAATGAAAACGTGCTATATACAGTATGGTATGTTATTAAAAGGGCTGAGCACGTTATAAAAAGCAACTTATTTCTGCTCATTTTAGTTGGTGTGAGGATCATAGATAACTCACAATGACAATTCAGGGTTTTTCATGCATGGAGCATTTAAGAGCGGCCTTTGTTTAAGAAAAAGCCCACACAGTTCAAATAAGGTCAGTGACTTTGATACATGGAGGCCAATGTAACGAATCATGAAAAAGTAATGCAGTACCTGCACCATTATATGACCTTCATGTACATTATCGCAGTCTCATTTCTTTCTGCCCTTGTCCGAGCTGTGTGCCCTTCTCTCCAGTTTCTTCCTCATCGTTGTAGGTTAGTTAAAGGGGATCTGTTACACTTTTCCTTTTAATACTGATGGATGCTTCTGTTAAACTAAAATGAGCTAAAAGCTGAGGCTTCAGCCCGCTCTAAATGCTCAGTTTCTG
This sequence comes from Bujurquina vittata, assembly GCA_015106715.1. Classification (NCBI taxonomy): domain Eukaryota; kingdom Metazoa; phylum Chordata; class Actinopteri; order Cichliformes; family Cichlidae; genus Bujurquina; species Bujurquina vittata. Next base: position 10,443 of record VUQK01012079.1, read on the forward strand.
ACATTATTTTTCTTTCATGGTCATCTTAAGCGCACGTGAGCACCTGTGGTTCAAACCCTGTGTTTGCAAGGGGCATTCAATCAGCAGAAAGGGGCCACAAACAGGAAAGGCTCTCTAACACTCATTAACTTTAGCTCATATGGCTGCTTGATAAAATGACACCACGAGGTTTCGTGAAGTACTGACTGTGTTACATTTGCCTCAGAGGGAAAAATTCGTTTAAAGTGTTAGGGGTGTAACAATTCTCCCAAAAGCACTATTTGGTCCTTTTTCTTTCAAAGGCACAAATAACAAAATTAATTAAATTAAAAAAAAAGAAGCCTGATCACAGTTATTTCAATACACTTCCAATTCACTACTTACATAAACCATCTTTAAACATTACACCTTTCACAGGACTGAAATACTTATGCATCAGTGGCTCCCTGTGGCTATAATTTATGGAAGAAATTAACTATGACATGAAATTGCAGATATTTACATTGTGTTTTCCTTCATAGACTCACTTATTTAACTCCGTGTTTGAATATTTTGTCCAAACACTATTTTTTTAAGCAAAAATCCTTATTACCACCCTATCAAATGTGTGCTGGTTTACTTTACCTTCATTAATGCAAATATATTTGAAATCCTTGAATTCTGTCCTTACGGAAGGACAAGAGCAACATTTCAAAATGTTCTGTTCTGTAGTCACAGATCAGACAATAAACTGGTAAATCTAAATCTCAAATTACCTAAAGACTGAATTTAAATCATTACGATGAATAAAAATAGACGAGACCGCACGCTCCCTCCCGGGAGCCAGATGTAAACAATCCCTGACATGCAACAGACTTTTAGGGTGAATTACTTTGTCAAGCCTGACATAATCTGAATGAAACAAAGACTTGTGACTTGCGCAGAGATGACTCACTCCTGACTCAATGTGAGGTTGCCCCGTGACTAACAGCAAAAATATTCCAGTCACCCATCTATACGGCAGGACGGCATTCAAGCAGTACTTGGAATCCTCCACGGGGGAGGTAAGTGAGGATTTAGTTATTTGTTTGAAAGCAGGGAAGAGGTCACTGGGAAGGAGTTGAAATAGGTGGAATGATGGGAATGTCAGTGATGCAGGCACGGCTCCGTCACGGTTTCCTTGGGCAATGGACCCAGACTTTAAAAGAAAACACACGGCAACGTAACACAAGTATTAAAAACTGAATGTTATGACTGCATTTGTTTGCTAATGTCGTATTTGCCTTTGCCTTAATGGGTGTGTAGGAGTGACTGGGTGGATGGCTCAGCAGCGGCTACCCGTGAGTGTGTGAATGAGCAGTGAGCAAACCAAATCCTTCCTGTGACAGGTCCTGTAACTCAGCAGAGCCACACCTGGGACACAATGCTGCTGGTTGACACATCACTCATGCTGTCACCTCGGGTGCTCAAAGCGCCTGCTGACGCGAAATCACACCTAAGCGTCTAGAGCTACATGTTTGCTTAGGCTACCGATCCGTGCACTGGGCCTGCCAAATGTTTTCTGTGATGGAAACAAGTTCAAATGGTAAATCTGAGTGTTAACACACTCCTTGAGCGTGAAGGGGAAGTGGGGCAGGATTAAATATCCAGGACAGCTCTGGAATATGGGGTCAGTTGGAGTTATAGGTTCCTTAAAGGCCTTTGTGGAGCACTCAGACACCACAGCGAGGGCAGGGGGCCGACTGTCTTAAGTGGTTTCTTTGTAAAACAGCAGCAGCGGGAGCCGCACTTCATCACCATGCTCCGTTTGCCACAATGACACGCATCATTTGCTCTCCCTGCAAGGCTAGACACAAACTTCCTCCACCCTCTGGACCAACCCCAAGCCCTCTCGGCCCACCCACCCCACCACACGGATGAGCACGCACAAATATCCCAGCCTATCTCAATCGAAAACCTCACTTAATAAGTAAAATGTTAATCCTAATCGCTGCAGCCTGAAAGTCTTCAAAATGAGCGGCACAGGAAGAATAACCCCGAAACCACAGGATGCGGCGCCTAAACAAACAGATGGAACCACCTCATCGAGCAAAAATCCACGAGTAAACACACTAAACTATGAGAACTGTAAGACCTCCAAGAACTGCGTTTCCCGGCATTGATTAACACGCGTCCTCGAAAGCTCGCACACTGGCCTCAGCAGCAGCTTCTCTCTTCTGTTTTTGTGCACTGGCTGCGCATTTAATCGAGGTTCAGAAAAAAATGGTCAAAACGAGGCGGAAGATACAAGTCGTTCCCAACCTCTGCCATACAGCATTCCTAAAAGATATGACAAGACCTCGGGGAGCATTTTTAAGTGACAGGTTGAAACGGTCCTATTTCACTTTCAGACACTCTTAAAATGCAATATTTCTCCTCCCTCCAACATTTTACTATTTTATATTTGGTGGCTGCTTCCGTCTATTTATTCATTTTACTTCTTTTTTGTATCTGACAAATGTGCTGCCTTTTCTGGTTTCTTACATTACGCGGCACTTTTAGCTGCATGCAAGCTTTTCAGGCTGTAACTTTATTTTCCTTTTCTTACACTGATTCCACTGGCTGATTTTTTTTTTTTTAAATGACTCTAATAAACATTTGGTATATAAAATAGTTTTTCTTTCGATGCTCTTAAATACAGATGGCTCACATTTATTACATTGTAAAGACAATGTTTTGATCAATCACTTGAGAAATTACAATGCAGTAGACACAAATCTCCTGTTAATAGATAACAAATGACTGCACGTTTTGTGTGTTATCAAGTTACCATGAAACACATGCATCTAAGCGCCTTCTTTATGTGCAGCTACTACAAATGGCTAGCTCAACAAAATGACAGAAAAACACAGAATATAAGCATATACATTAAATTTATATATAAATATTTTTCCCCCATATATATATATATATTTTTTTTTTTTATTCCCCCCCCCCAGATAAATCTGACACCTGGAAAACTGGTCAGACTCCTGCCAGTGTTGGTGAAGGAAGGGGAAGGAGGAATCAGGGGGAATTATGGGACAGAGTGCCTCCGGCTCTCTCTGGAGACCCGCCCCAGGAAACGCATGCCATAAAGCAGATCCACACCTGGCAATGGCTACTGTGCTATTCAGCCTGTTTACAAAGGTCCACATGTGCGCCTAATGTCAGCCACATCCATCTGACAGCAGGATAATGCATTCAGTGTTAGTGTTAGGACTGCGCTCTCTCCTGAAGTAATCCTGCCTCTTTGAAGTTCTCTAACACACACACACACACACACACACACACACACACACACACACGGTTCTATTCTCTGGAAAAGTCTCAAAACTGTCAAACTTTCATGGAATAAAAATTCGTAATCAAAAGCATAATTTTGCTGAATGACAGCATTGGAAGTGTTCTGAAGTATTGGTATTGCCAGTGTGACTGATTCACAATTATGCTGCTCTGTTAATACCTTAATTATACCTTAATTATTAGCACTGTTCTGAAGCTTGAGCCAAATGGAAATGTCACTTTGCAGGTGTTTGCTCTGAAGCACTGGTTACACTGACATTTATACCTGAACAAGGACAATTCATCAGGTCATTAAAAATAACAATCATTCCTTGGAGGACACACATTTGTGCAGCCAAGTTCATCCATCCAAAACGTGATGAAGCGTATCAGTAAGAACCGAATAGTGGCACTGGAGGAAAAGTCTACTAATAACTCTTCTTTTAATCTCCATCAACATGTTGGACTGATGTTAGCAGCCAACCACAGAGCCTGGATGCCAACATGGGTGAAATCAATAAGCTTTTACCGTCAGCACGTAGCTAAGCTTCGCCTCTGCCACAAGTAAATGAAGCAACGGTTGAAAAGCAGGAATAAGAAAAGGACATTTTAACAGTTTGTTTAGGATGACCCAGTGAACCTTCACACTGCTGATGGAGTCTTTGGAGGTCCGTGGATGGGGTCAAGCTCACTTTTAGCATCGTAGATGTTCTTCTGCCTTTTGACCTCGAGCTGCACGACTCAGACACTCTGATCTTTAAGCCAAGCTATAAACTGCTGAGTGGTCAGCGTGTGTATGTGTGTGTGTGTGTGTGTTTATTTTATTTATTTTTTTAACAGTGCACACATTTGGCAACTGAGTTCTGCTGCTGATTCATGCACTCATTTATCCTCGGTGTGTTTCAAGACCTAACTTCATCTCTCCTCATCCCTCTGTCAGCATTTTTCTTCCACATGCTTCTTTGGGGTCCTTTTCTAGAATAAAGATGCTGCTGTCATCTGTTTCTTTAGCTAGCCGCCCAGTCTGAATGAGAGGTGACCATGACCGCTGTGAGGCAGTAGGAGCAATCATTTGTCATTGGATTAGACAAATGTTACTGTCTCTTTTTTTTTTTTTTTTTTTTTTTTTTTTCTTCCCCCCCTCCCCCATATATGATTTACATGATTATGT
>VUQK01012080.1:0-10168 GCA_015106715.1 Bujurquina vittata
CACACGTATATATGTGTGTGTGTGTGTGTGTGTGTGTACGAGTGTGTGTTGATGTGAGCTGTTAACACCAATAACTGTGCTCGACAATTTGAGAGAATGTGAGGGGGAAACCCAGGAATGGTCTGAGTTATCCTTCTGGCAACTCCAGCATCTCTACCCAACCAAGGTTGAGGCAAGAACATGCAGGTCAGGGACAGACTGAGTTGGTGGTGAGGTGAGGGAGGAGGAGGTCCAGAGGCCATGTCAAGCTGACTGATGGGAATATGGTGAATTCACACCAGGATGCCCATTTACGCATGAACACACACATCGAGACACACTGTACAAAGACATTACTACATGCCGGACCTCTCGTGAGACACATGCATTATAACTACAGTAAAGGTTACAGAAACAACAGAAGAGTACTAATGAAAACCCGTTTCTCTAAAGCTCTGTACATATCACTTTGTTTTGATCTGTGTTTTTCATTACTTTTTTCTGAACAGCTCTGATTACTTGATGAAGCTGGTTAATAAAGAAAAATGTGTGGCTTGCCATGGTTATATCCGCTGATTGTCTCCTAAAAGGTGCTGAAAAAGCCCAAACTATAATAAGCTTCTGTTTGGTCTTTTATATTGAACATCAGTGAAGAAATGTTCATTATGCTAGCATGTTGTATTAATATGTTGTACTCTGAATGTCAATGGATGTGTTCTGTTGCTCTTTGACTTTGAGTTTACATAGTTTCCTTGTATAAAACTTTTTTGGCTGCATTCTAGTAGTCTTACTGTGTCAACCTTTTTCTTCACATCTTATTTATTGTCAGTCATGTGACATCGCTGTCCTGTGGGGGTGGGTTTCCCCTCATTTCTTGGTTACAGGAGCTGCTGATGTCTAAACTAAGTGGAAGCTCAGACTTTCCAAATGATCTTCCTCTTTTGGTGAAGTTTGATCTCAGCCCCGAGAGTCATGTTGGCAGTGTCTGTTTCAACCCTCTCCGCCAGTTTGACCACATTGGCAGGAAGAAGCTGGATCAGGTTTGTCAAACTTTTTAAGGTCAACTTTCTGTTATATTCTGGTAATGAAATATGTATTTTAAACTTGTTGTAGTTCTATGAAACATCTTTGATATTCAAGTGAACTTCTTCCAGTTTTCAGACTTTGTAATGTGTGGGTGTACTTGTGACATGCAGTGTGGTGTCATTATAACTTTCACCGAGGCCGGAAGCTTAATGTTGAAGGTTAGAAGCTCTTTGAGTCTCTAGTGAACTGGATATTGTGGTAGTCTCTGAAGTTGTCAGGTCTTTCTGGGGCTTGGCTTTCCTATTCCCCATAGGTTGCTGTCTTTTCCGAGCAGGAGTTAGGCTGGCAGGAAGAAAAGAACGCCGAAAAGGTGAAAAGATGAGAGAAGTTCTTTTTCTTTTATAAAGAAATGAGTAATGTTAAAGGAGAGTGCAGCCTTAAAGTGTACTTCTTTGGGGGCTTTGAACCATATAGCCTCTTATCCCGAACTTATCCCCAGGAGTGTCCCCATGATGTTCATTTAATTGTTAGACTTAACCCTGATATGGAGAAAAAACCTGTCTACAGGTAGCTCACTGTAAGAGTTGCCCGCTTTCCCCCTCATTTCCCCTCTATTACCACTATATCCCTTACTGTTAAGAGAAATACTACAGTACTTATAATACTTACAACAGTAACAATTTTCTCAAGATAGGCTTGTGTGTCTTTCTCCTTTTTTTTAAAGAATTAGAATTAAAATTTAATATTTACATATTGTAGTTCAGTTCAGTTTTATTTACATAGCACCAATTCCCAACAGCAGTCACACCGAGGCACTTTAAATTGAAAGGGAAAGATCCTACAATATTTGAAACCCCCCAAAATCCCCTCTGAGTAAGGACTTGGCAACAGCGGGAAGGAAGAACTCCTTTTTAACAGGAAGAAGACTCCAGCAGTGTCAGATGCAGGAAAGGACTTCCATCTACTGAGATGGCTTGAGGTAAAAGAGAAGGGAAAAAAGAGAACAGAGGGGCAAGAACATAACACAAGTATGGGAGATTTCTGTTTTAGGTGTCGCTTATAGCTTTAGTTCTTGCTGTGGCTTTTCAAGAACATTAGATGCATTTAATTTGTAAGACTTGGCCTGTTTTTGGCTTATCACAGAAGGCTGCATAGCTTTGCATAGAAACACCCTATTAAGGGAATGATTAAAATGCCTTCTCTACTTCAGGTCCCTGTGTTGTTTGTCAAATAAAATGGAGGGAGGAGGAAAAAGTTACACCCATCAATCACCTATGAGGAAGAAGCAGAGGGGGATTGGATGGATGGCTGGAACGAGTAGAGTTCTCCTCCTTTTGTCAATAAAACTCAGCCTGGAGTTAAGAGTGACATTTTACAATCAAGGCAATCAGATTTTTATTTGCTTTCCCAATATGCTGATAATGCCAGGTGTGTTTGTCCGCATCTACATGTGTGTGTATTTAAGAAAAAGAGTGAGAGTTAGCAATAGAGGGAAAGAAAAAGAGAAGGGAAATCAGCGTTGGGGGGTTGGCGGGGTGCCATTGAAGAGGGAAAGAAAAAAAGCATTGCAAGAAGAGTAACGACTCCCTCCAAAAATTGATTTATCTTTCTATAAATGATGGCTACATCCCCCAAATGGATTTATAAATTAATTGCTGTCTTATTGGAATAAAAACCTTCTTGTGCGGACATGATTGATCGCCTGATGTCGGTGGCCTGCGCTGGAGACCCCCCTCCTCTTTTGTTAGTGGGTCCCAGCTGGAGCGGTAATGCACTGATGGTATTAACCCTGATTAATAACTAACAAACGCTATCCTCATACATCAACAGAGTGCCGTGGTCGACTGGGCATGGGACTGGGCAAGGCTGCTCCCAGAGTATCAGGGCATGAGTCAGGTCACCTTCAAAACTCTGCTGGCCAACAGGTAAAACATTTCTGTTGTGATATACTGTATGTATTCATATGTGTCTTTTTGTGTTTCATTTGTGCAGTCGTTTTGTGAATTACTAGCCTCAGTACAGACCTCAGATGGCCTTTATGAACATATAACGTTTCATTATCCCGAATGTGGCTTCCATAATGAGAGTTGTGCTGTGGGAAGAAATCTTTGGAAAGAGGATGTTGGAGAGCTATCATATACTGCGTGCATGTTGAATGGAGTGGATCTGTGAATGCATGTGTGACTGACTGCACAGAGACACACTTTTTGGTAATTGAGTAATGCCTGCTTATTAGCTACTTTTGAGACCTTAGGACTGGTAGATAAGGATGGATAAAGACAGGCTGGTTCAGATTTTGGTGTCATCTGATTGAAGTTTTTCGCCCAAGTCCACCACTCTTGCCCCATCCTCTCCTCCCCCTCCTCTCCTGTTTTACTCTGCAACAGGCATAAATATTTATGCAGGTATGTGACACATATTAGATTGCAATACTTCAGGCTGTTCCCTGTTCTCCATTCACAGCTGTCACGCTGCCAGCTATCAGGGAGCTATGGGGCTACTGCACCTTGTCTCCACACCTACGCCCAATCCATTCTAAATCACTGCCATTGTAACACATACACACGCACACACGCACACAAACACACACGCACACACACACACACACACACACACACGCATACACACACACACACACACACACACACACACACACACACACACCTTTCTAACAAAGGGCAAGCTCTGCATCTGCCAAGGACACAGGCCTAATAAGGGTGAAGTACTCAGCTCTGTGCTACGCTGTGACGAGCTTTGTCGCCTCCATGCCTCTACCCCCTCTTCCCACACCCACATACCCATACTCCATTCTTCTCCCCCTTATATGCTGCTTTGTTGCATGCTAAAACAGATACTGTCATTGCTTGACTGAGCCAAATTAGTGTTTCAGCATTCATGAATAGAAACTGAATGAAGAGGATATGAAGTCAGATAGGGAGAGACATAGAAAGTGAGCGATTGGACTTGAAGTTTGAGATTGTGAGCGACACGGCGAAAAAGCACATCAATTCTGACAAGGACTCAAGAAGTGTGAGGAAAGATGGGAGTGGGAGGGGTTAAAGGTTATATAATTCACCCTAATCTCACAGTATCAAAGTGTCTGAGAGTCTGTCATTTGCCTCATTAGCCTGTCTTTGTTGGGCCAGAGGAGCAGATTTCATGGCGGATTTGGAGAATGGCTTTGGTTCAGCACGAGTTGCTCACAGAGAGCAGGAAGTTAGTTTCACGGACTGACGACATGTAAGCTGTCAAAGTTTTTCTCAGATCAATCTGTGACTCAGAAATATCCCTCAAGCTATAGAAGACCATTCACGGGATAAGCACACTGATGTCTCATCCACTGATCCATTTGTTAGCGCAGATAAGGAACACTTTCTGCATAACCACAGGCCAAAGTGCCTTTGGCTGTTTCCTCGTCATAACAATTACTCTGTCACTACTCCCAGCTGCTGAAAAACCCACAGAATATCTTACCCTCTTGATGATTTTAGTAGTAATGATTCCACCCATAGTGGAAAAAAAACCCTCCTCTTTCTCTGACCTTGTGATAATTTCCTGTCTTCTAACTTTTAGTCTCCTTGGATGACTTTCCTTTCCTGTACACAGTCAATATATTTTTTTAATTTATTTTTTTTGCTGCTCCCAGGCTGTGTGAGTTAGCAGTGTGGCCCACTGGCCTCCTATATATTGTGATAGTGGCAGGACAGTTATTGTGCCCAGGGTTTATATCACATTCTAATGGAGCAAGGCTATGAGTTAAGGGGCGGTAGGCTTTTAAACCAGGACTGTTAAATCACTGTTCAGATGACTTCATTAGCAGAGCGGGACACATGCTGAGACACTTGTGCCTGCACACACCCACACACACACACACATGCATATACATACACTTTCACCCTGCTACCTTGACGGTGTAACGCTGGGGCCAGACAGGAGGGAGAGTGGATTTATACAGATGTGTGTGTCCTTCTTTGTCACCTGTCACTTCAGTTCCCTTGGCATGATGGCTCATCCATCATCTGCAGATTGAGCTTTTCAGCAGAAACCAGACTGATTAATACTACTGAAGGACCTCCAGGGTTGACTGTATGACCTGGCTTCCTGTGAGGCTCGCTTACCTTAATGGGTAGATGGATTACTTATGTATGTTTCACATTCCAAAAAAATAAAAACTTGTTTCCTTACTAAAATGCGGATTGGTTTTGTTAGACAGTTTCTTATTGGTACAAAGAATGTAAGAAAAACAGATTAAGAAAGGGTAACTGCGAGGGTAAATAAAGATTATTATTATTATTTTTAACATCTTTACTTAATACATGGATGGATGTTTGACTCCGTATTTTAGCAGTTTATGCATTTGCCTAACAAGCAAAAAATCTCTGGTTCAGTTCTGGAAGTAGACATAAATCCCTTGTTGGATCCATCAGGAATGGCATCCGGTATAAAAATCAAACATGCGCAGCTACCTACCGTGGCAACCCCTTGTGAGCAGCTGAAAGTGGCTTTATTACATGGATGGACATCTTTATAGACACTGATGTACAGTTGAATTACGATAGGCTTATACTAGAGAAATACCACATACTGTATTCGGGAATCAAGGTCTAAGGGCAGAATTAACAGTAAATTTCAACTCTCCTAAAGTTTATTCACTCTCTTCTTTTATCACATCTCTAACAGATTTAAAGTTTTTGCATATGAAACACAAAAATCAGCATACTCATATATACTTAAAATTTTACCTTGACCAAACTGCACTCCATGGATTTATATTAATTTCCATGCATTAATAATTGAAATTTGTCTACATTGTCTCATTTTTTGACTTCAAATTACAAACCGCTCTTTGTTACAGAAGCATGGAGTCAATGTAGTAAGTGCTTCAACTGATGCCGAAGTTTCTGTTCAGCTAGTGATTTGCAAATGGATAAGTTGACTGCTTTGCCCTTGGTCGCATTTTGAAATCCTCTCTTCTTTAGTGAACACTTGTAACTCTGTCTCAGCGTACTTTTATACAAAACAGTAAAAGAAAACAACTCAGCCCCTTTGTAGGTTGGAAATAATGTCAGCAGTGCTGACCCTTCTCTTTCTTCTTTGACTCTGATTGTGTCCCAAGGCCTTTGTGTGCCACAGTCTTTTATGTCATTTTTCTTTTCCATCCAAGGGAAAATAAAACAAGTCTTTTGAAAAAGTATCGTGTGTTGGCACAGACAAAAGTCACATTTTAACTGTCATCTGCTAAGGTGACTTTTTGAAACCATTTCCCTGTGCCTGTGTGTCAGAGAAGGTCCCCTGACCTGGTTGTTAAGGGGTAGCCAAGTATGAGAGATGAAGCCTCATGTGTCACTTGGCACTCTTCCACTCCATCATAAGGATCTAATATCTTCCAAGGACATTCATGCTTAGATCTGCAGGTTCTACTGCTCTAGGTACACTGTCTTAAAATCAGCATGGGGCAAAAGAAAGACGTCATGCACTGGCCCGCAGTAAATTTAGAGTGAGATATACTGTAGCTGTGCTATATTTGGAGCTGATATTCGGAGTAAGCACTGCTTAGTACAGTTTTATTACACACGCATCAACAGTAAAAGGGTACTAGTAGTATTGACCTCTAGATTTGGTGGCTTAATATGGTTAGCTACAATATAACTACTGAACACTAAACCATTTTCTCTGAATTGTCTCATTGTTTCTGTTACCCCTCTGGTCCATAACAATAGCACTTTGTGGAAAAATGCCAGTCTGTGGCATTCTCCTGCTTGAGCGGCTCCTTAAATTGCGGCGATAGACGCTTGTGCTTTCAGGAAGTGGGCAATCGCCATCTGTTCCTTGGCGCTGCCATATGGCGGGCTTTTTTCTCAGGGAATAAAATAAAAACAAATATGTCAGAACGTTCGTCTTTCTCCACGGACGCTGATCAACCTGGGGAGAAGCTGGATCTCAGTGTGTCTGGATTAATGGTCTTACTTTACGCTTCAGGGAATGCGTGAGTGTGTGCTCGTGCTTGGTGGGGCTTTGTGTGTTTGTGTGAGCACATGTGCATGTTTTGTGAGGGCATGCACACGCTAATGCACATTTGTGTACCTGGAAGTATTTCTCAAAGCATTTATCTGACTTTAAGGGTGATGCTACTGTAGTTGGTTGCCCTAGTCTTGGAAGCATTAAACAGCGCAGGAGAAAAGAGCTTCAAGGTTAGCCAGAGTGACATTTCATGGTTGCCGCTGCCAACGAAACAAGAAGGAATGCTCTCAAGCCATCATCAGACTCTCCATCTTGCAAGGCCACGAATTCAAAAGACTTGTCACTTTTGAAAATCAGGAGAGTGTGATGTGTCATTGAGGAAGGGCTTCTTTCTTCTCTCGCCGATCTCCTTGGGTGTCCTCTCTACTGACTGACAGCTTGGGATGGGAGTTTGTGTTGGTGGAGACAGAATACATCTTTTGTCTGCTTGGTTATACATGGTGTGTTTTGTCTTCGCTACCCCTGGACAGCACTGACACATTGAGATTTTCATTAGCCGTAAGCAGGTGGTGAAGAAGAGGGACGAGCTTGTGCGCATCACTCTGTTCCCGTCCCTGCCTGCGTGCATCTGCACTGCACCAACTTGTATACTGTAAGCGTATCACAGAGGGCGTACATGTGTCGGACTGCATGTGTTTGAATGTTCAACATTACATTTTAGTGTGTGTGATACTTGGAGGTTTGCTCCAAAGGCGAATAAATCAGTGATGCCTGGGATAAGGCCGTGGCCCCTCCTCAAACTGCACAGACAGGCTGAGAGGCTCATTAATCAAACGGCCAGTCACAGATGTGATGGCTTCCACACAAACCGCCAGCAGACTGTGAAAGTCACATCCAACAGAGTCAACTGTCAGCCAGGCAGGCAGGCTGCACTTTTCTGCTCTCTCTCTCTCATTCTCTCTCGCCCCGTCTCTATCTCTCTCTCTCTCTCTCCCCCCTCTGCTGTATTAATCTCTCGCTCTCCCTTTACCTCCTCTCACCTCCTGCATGATGCCTCAGTGTGATACATCTGAAATATTTGTCTTGTCCCTCTAAAAACGATCTCGAGGGCTGAGAAAAATCCATCTTCTCAGAGAGTGGTCATGGTCAAACCATTTTAGAGACACAAGGCATCAGTCATTACTGCACATTGCTCTGTTCTCTGAAATTACTTACGGCATAGTTTAACACTGACCATGGCCACCCAGATGATCTCTTAAGTTCAGTAAATCCTAATTCAGTCGCTGGATAAAAGTTGATAACCAGGTAGAATATTAAGCATAATCGTACAACTGTACATGCTTTTAATAGTATGTCAGTATGTGAAAATTGCAGGTACACTCAGGGTTCAGATGTAATTTTTCACTGCCAGTAGGTTTAAATTGGTCACAGTTGTTACCAGTAATTTCTGTAATATTACTATTCATTATCATAACCGTCACTTCATGTTGGCAAGCTTCTGAACGGGATTATCCTGTTATCTGCTGTCAACTTACTGTACCTGACCTCTCTTAAAAATTGTGATTTCATTGTATAAATAGCAATTTCTGTGACTGCTCCAGCTTCAGACGTTGGCTGGATAAATAGTTGGAGTGACTCTAACGCCAGAGCTAAATGAAAATGCTGCTTAATCTACTGAAAAGCCCTCCGAGCATAGATAGAAATACTGGATGGAACAAGGACAAGACAAAGCCACCCTCTCCTGATTAAAAATGGCAACTCCCAAGGCTCCTCAAGCACACTGGGGTATTTGATGCTGCAAATAAAGACAGTATTCCACATGCTTTTGCCTTCAGTATGGTTAATGGTGCCGAAGGGAAGGAAACTCTGTTGTTATGATGCCAGAATTGTGGAGGATGACACCAGTATAGTTGGAGCCTTGCAAAGCTTACCGGTAACTACATCTTACTACACAAGGTCTGTAGGGCCATATTCAGCAATGTGTGTTTTTTTCAAACTATTTTTGCCAATGTCATTCTTTGTAGTGTAAATAAAAAATGTTTAAGCTCGTGAAAGAAGGACTTAAGTTAGTGTTAATAAAATGAGATATGGACTATATCTTGTATAGTGTACTCGACATGATCTCAGTGCCAACTGAGCTTTTTCACATTGCACTCAGATTAAATGTGCTCAGACACTGTGAGCTTTCTACTGCCATAAAAAAAATTTAATCATTAACAGAAAAATGAATACTTCTACAATACCAAATCAAGAAGTAGTACTGCGGCACAATTGTCACCGGATGCTTTATCACATTTGGAACCGCCGCACATTTTGTTACCGCACCTGCCTTTGCCAGCTTTGGATCAACTTTGTCTTTGGAATTCTAGCACGTCCTCTGGGTATTTGTTTTGGTGAGCTCTGTCAGCAAAATAACTCCATGTTTTGCCCTTGGAACCAGTTTTGTCAACCAGTTTAGATGAACTGGGACTCTGTTCAAGACGGGGTGGACTGTTTGACACTGTTGCCATGTTTCCTGCTGGTTTACTGAAATGACTTTTTAGCTGACTGCAGCAGTCCATTGTCAAGAGCCAGTTTGTGACCGTCTGTTCCAGTCCATCATTGTATGCGCTTTCATCCTTTTTACTATTCTGTGTGCCATCTTTATTCAGATCCTCTGGAGCTGGTACTGAGTTAGCCTCTAAGCTTGCTTGTTGTTTGGTTAGTGTTTTGGAGGATACATGGAAGCATTGGAGGAAATTTTATGTTGAAATGAAAAATCAGTAATGATATGTTGATTTGAGTAATGAGTCATGATATGAGTAATGATAATTTGCATATGTACTAGTGAAACGGCACTGGTGGTGGCCTTGTATTTGCCATTTATTAAAAAACTAACTGTAATATACTGAATAAACATACAGTATATACACATTTCTATATCTGGATATATTTTTTTTCATTATGTAGCTGTGCAGGGGCCACTCAGAGACCATTCACAAAAATGTAAGAGAAGACCTGAACCCTGAACCTCTCGAAAGTCATTCAGTGTAAAACATTAAAGAAAAGAGCATCATCTAAATGCTTCAATACTTCCATCCATGCTAGTTTGTGTGTCCTCCTGTGTGAGGCTATGTGACAGTGAGGGCTTTTTTTTTTTTTTTTTGGTGGTGCATCACAAGGTTTTTTCCTTTCGCCAGGCTCATTTTTCCCTCAGAGGCGC
>VUQK01012083.1:0-16156 GCA_015106715.1 Bujurquina vittata
TTTGTCTCTTCCACAGCATGTTTTTTGTCCTCTCTCTCTCCCCTCAGCCCCAACCAGTCTCAGCAGATGACTGCCCCTCCCTGAGCCTGGTTCTGCTGGAGGTTTCTTCCTGTTAAAAGGGAGTTTTTCCTTCCCACCGTCGCCAAGTGCTTGCTCATAGGGGGTCGTATTGACTGTTGGGTTTTCTCTGCAGTATTGTAGTGTCTTTACCTGCAATACAAAGCGCCTTGAGGCGACTATTTGTTGTGAATTGGCGCTGTATAAATAAAATTGATTTGATTTGATTTATAGGACGAGAATACGCCATCCCCTCTCCTCTCCAGAGGTTCCTAGCAGAAACTGTGGACTTCTTTATCCTGTTTTGTGTGAAGGCCACCATTGTGTTATGGATCATGTACCTGAGTGGTATGAAGTGAGTAAAGCTCTTAAAGAGTCTTATAAATAATACCACAATAAACAAGCAAAGACTCCAAATGTAGCTTCTGTCTGTCAGTACATGCATCACTGCCACGTTATGCCACGTTGCACAGACAAACTGTCTCGCTTCTTTAAAGGGACATTGCCAAATTTATCACCCACTTCATTGTAGAGGAGATAGATGAGAACACATCCCTGGAGGACCTACAGAAGATGATGGGTGTTGCTCTGGTCTACAGGGTGCTGGTGTGTGTCTATGAGGTGGGTCACATTTAACGCTGCCTTGATATTGGCTCAGCTATGTGATGTGTAGATGTATAATAATAACCACTGTGTTTATCGCAGTAGAACATGCTCTTTTTTTTAACCAAACTAAGCTTTCAGTTGATTCTTTTATAACATTTAGTAACATTTTTTTCGTGTTCCACGAAGGAGCTGCTTCACTGCCACGTTCTCTCGTTTAACGAGAAGAGGCAGGCAGCATCAGAGTTCTTTACAGCATTGTTTCCCATAGAGAACAGTGATGCAACGTTGCATTCACAGTTGCCTGAGATTAAGTCACTTATCCCGACTCTCGTTAGACTTGTGATATTGGCTTGTTTTCCCTGGTGGGAGCTAGCTGTGGGATATTCATGCACCTCAGATCACAGACTAACACCATATGGCATGTTTCCTTCTCTGCCTCTGAGGTTGTTTGTGTTACGCTGAAAACTAGTTTCTTGTCTTATTACCATTTTGAACCAGAATGTAGTGGGATTAGTTACGTGTGCTTTTATTTGTTGTTTGCCTTATTTTCATGAGTATTGTGTTGTGAAAATATTGGACAATAAAAAATTGAGTCTAGCATTAGTTCAGACAGGTCATGAAGTCACAGTATTCAGTGTTACATTAAAGTGAGCACATTATAAGTGTCCCATGCTGTGTTTAAGTCATGGAATTACACTATTTTGCCAAATGTATTCACTCACCCATTCGAATCACTGAAATCAGGTGTTCCAGTCACTTTCATGGCCACAGGTGTATAAAACCAAGCACCTAGGCATGCACACGGCATCTACAAACATTTGTGAGAGAATGGGTCGCTCTCAGGAGCTCAGTGAATTTATAGGATCCATTTAGGATGGCACCTGTGCGGTAAAGAAATTTCCTCGCTACTAAATATTCCACAGTCAACTGTTGGTGGTATTCTAACAAAGTGGAAGTGACTGGGAACGACAGCAACACAGCCAAAAAGTGGTTGGAAACATTAAGTCAGAGCGAGGTCAGCGGGTGCTGAGGCGTATAGTGCACAGAGGTCACCAACCTTCTGCACAGTCAATCACTACAGACCTCCAAAGTTCATGTGGCCTTCCGATTATGTCAAGAACCGTGTGTAGAGGGCTTCATTGAAATGGGTTTCCACGGCTGAGCAGCTGCATCCGAGCCGTACATTAGCAAGTGCAGTGCAACGCGTCAGATGCAGTGGTGTAAAGCACGCCGTCACTGGACTTTAGAGCAGTGGAGACATCTTATCTGGAGTGATGAATCACATTTCTTCAAATCTTTGTAATTCTTACAAATTACAGTCAGGGACCAGCCATGTGATATTTGTTGTTCTTGTCCAATCAGATCATTTGTATTTGGGGCGCTGGTGGTGCTACTCCAGGAAAGTTCCTGCTTGGCCTGCGGGTGGTGACGTGCGATACGTCCACTCTCGTGCGACCCAACTGTGTTCTTGTGGTTCCAGCATCTAACGTGTCCTTCTCAGCGTGAGTGATGTTTGCTGTTGAGCTATTTTTATATTTATTAAAAAGCCAAAAGAATGTGCTATCTTGAATTTTTTGTTCTTTCAAAAACACAAACCAATGTTTCTAGTGGTCTCATGCTTTTAGAGCATCTGGGTGGGACTCAGTAATTCCCAGTTTGAGCTCATATCTTGTCTCGTTTCTCTCGATTCTCACAGCTCTACCGTGCGGGCTTTGAACAAGAACTTCTCCATTGCTTTCGTCTTCCCCGTCTTCATCACACTCCTCTTCTTCCAGCACAACAGGACTGTGTATGACATTGTGGCAGGGACCATAGTAGTTCAGCGCAGAGGCGGCAGATAGCAGTATTACACTTTTGTCATGTCCATCTAGAAAATTGCATTTAAAGCACATTTACTAACACTTGCAAGAGTGACTGTGCTGGGCAAAACTTGGAATGCTCTTTAAAATGAAATATATATATACAGACGTAGAACTGGTACGGTGGGGTGAGAAACATCTCCTGGTCTAAGGCATTTAAAGGTGCAATATGTAATTAAAAATGAACTTGCATTATCAACAAAGTTTATGTCAGAGACTTCGACATGTTTTGCTGCAGAGATGTGATGGCAAACACAAACACCGTTTGCTTTACTGTCCATGTGCTGTAAAAATAAAATAAATTCCAGTTCAGCCAAAAAGATATATTTTTTTGAAAGCATTTAAGTGAAATGTTCATACGCTCTTATTTTTGTAATTGCATGATTACCAGTAGTCTAATTTGGCACAGCTTCAGCACCGCTAGGCACTGCCCAGGCCCATCTACATCAAGTCTTTATTTGGGAACGTGTGTGTTTGTGTCTCCATGTCTTCTCTACTGCAGAGCAGGGCCACAGAGTGGCGAAATAGAAAGCACAGGAGAGCAGCAAAGCAAGTGAAAACACCAATGTAATGCACTGCACTGACCTGTCACATCTCAGGTTTACTTTCACTGTCATTTCTTTATAAGCAAGAGGGAGGACAACGTTTCTGTAGTCGGGGGATCACGTGCACTGTCATGCATTTGCACACAAGAGCAACACACACAGGAAATTTGATTTTATTCTGTTAAGGACGCCGTTGCAAGCAAAACTTGCGAGGAATGATGAATGACCCAAAACACTAAGCCCCTCTTCTTTTGACTTAAAAACACAGATTTTTGTTGTTGTGCTTTTGTTACCTTTTATTTTAAAATTATATAACAGAACATGACTATTTATTCACCCTCTGCGCTCTACAAAAAAAAAAAATTCAAATTAAAAGACTTTGCAAGTAAAAAAAACGTTGAGTCACTTTCATTTTCTTTCCTGTGAACAAGTGGAGTATGCAAAGCAAGGCAGCATGTGAGGCTGAAACCGTGTGGAAGAGTCGGTCTACAGCTCGAGGTCGAGCTGAGAAACAAAAATTACATCTGGATACTACTGCACCTTTTCACAATTAGTTTTTTTTTTTACAAATTGCACCTTTAATTCTTATACTATTAATATAAACAGGCTCTGAGTATTATGATGGTTGCTTATCACAAAGGATGTAAAGGTTAAAAAGATGCTGTCATATATGTTGCAGCCTCAAGTATGTGAATTTTAATACGTGTGCTACTGTATGACACAATTGTTTTTCATGAACCTGAAAAGATTTGATGACTTTTACCTTTTGTTTTAATGTTGGTGCAGTATGCAAGATTTTTGTACCACAAAAATACATGTCCACCACTTACGATTGCCTATTTTTTTTTTCTACACACTCAAACAGATTATTCTTTATTCCTTTATAAGAAAACGTTACATTTAATGCACTGGCAAGTTGCACATGGGTTGTGTTATTATAGTCGGAAACCTGGCAGCATCTTTTCTTTAAGATCAAAATCTGTCAAATGTCTGATATGCTGATTTATTAACACTGAACTGAACATACACGGCTTCTTTCTGTGTGCACATGGATCTTTCAATGAAATATTTTTTTGATGTGAAATAAAATGATACTGTTTCTTGCGGGTGTGTGTGTGGAGTTCAAATTTATTCCTAAATTCTCTGCTCATGTTTTCTCTCAAGTTTGTAGTTTTTGTGACTCAGGGCAGCTGTTTTAGTTTTACAGGACCAGCGTAGTCGCACACATTTGTACTTCTGCACAATGTGAAACTTTATTACAAATATCTAATCAGCCAATCACAGGGCAGCAACGCCCTGCATTTCAGCATTTGGACATCGTCAAGACGACCTGCTGCAGTTCAAACTGAGCACCAATTCACTTAAATCACTTCATGACCACCCAATTACAGTTTTGGGGTAATTAGCTTGTACTTATCCAAGTGATTCTTGGTCTTCAGTTGTGTTTGACTTTCAATTACACCAGTGTCAAACATGACAACTTAAGATAGGTTGAAGATGCGCTTGTGTAATTAAATATTAGAAAATATTACATAAGAGTTTTTATCTTTTACTGCAGTGTCTGAAACATTTGTTGAAAACATAAAAGGAAGTAACAAAGGGCCCGTAAGTGACTGCAGGGTAAAATTTAAAAAAAATATAACTGACAAGAGGATTTTCAGAATACATTTATAAATCAATTTCCTTTGACTCATGCCTGGCAGCGTGGGTAATAGAGCTAATAAATTGTAGACTATGGGATTAAAGGGATTAGTTCTTATTTAAAGACCCGAAAAAGGACATTATACAGTGTGTACAGCAGGCACAGGGTGGGCATCTCATGGCAATGTTTGTTTTTTGACCATAAAAGACACTTTGAATTAAAGTACAGACCAACTTAAGATCGATCATTAGTAAAAGTCATTCCAACTAACCAAAATATTCAGGATGCTTCTTTCTACATATTTGCACGTCATTCCTTTCTATTTTCATCAAGATGTTAACGCTGATGTCTTTATTTTGAGAACTGATGTCCTTTAACTGCTGCATGCTTGGGGCCGGGCCACATGAGGGCAGCAGAGAATAATACAGTCAGAGGCAACCGGCCACCTTCACATAAGCAGACGAGCGGCTCGACCTCCTGATGTCCTGGGGGTCAAACAGTAAACCCTGGATGGTGATAACTCTCACATTCATGACAGACAGCAGAAATCAAAAGGCCATAAAACTGCAACATTTGACTTAAATTAAAAAAAAAAAAAAGCTACGCCACCTGTTGCTGTTGCTCTACAGCTGTGACTATATAGTCACTGAATTGTGTTACATGAGGACAAAAACATTTTATTTTTGTATATGGCTTCATGTATTCTGTGTAGTTGATCAGAATTATGAAAGAAACCCAGGAGAGCGATAAAAGAAGCTAATAAAATCTGTTTTGGCAGAAAATTCTGTCTTGGAGGGATCTACACCTGGTAAGAAGGTTCAGAACGGTATTAGTTATCTGTAAAAGGCGGTGGAGGCTCTGACGTGGTTTGGAGCCGCGTTTTAGCCGGTGGTTTAGGAGAGCTTGTCAAAAGCTCGGAAGCGAATCGGCAGATTTTGATCCACTATGCAATACCATCTGGAAGGCATCTGATTGGTAAAAGCCTCGTTTTTCAACTCATTTCAATCCAATTTTATTTTGTGTGGAGCCAAATCACAACAAACTGTTGCCTCAAGGTGCTTTATATTTTGCAAGGTAAAGACCACACAACAATTACGGAGAAAATCCAACAATCAAATTGAGCCCCTACGAGCGAGCACTTGGCGACAGCGGGAAGGAAAAACTCTCTTTTAAAAGGAAGAACAGAGCCAGGCTCCAGGAGGCGCAGCATGATACTGATCCCAAACACACTGCCATTGCATTAAAATCATACCTGGATAGAAAAACAAACAAGGGAACAACTATCAATCATTGATTGGCCTTCCCGGCTGCCCGGACCTCAACGTTACAGAAGCAGCGTGGGGTCATCTCGACAGAGAACACAACGAAACGCAGCCAGCATAAAAAGAAGAGCTTTGGATGTCTTTGCAGAAGCCTGGAGAGCTTTTCCTGAACACTACTTAATGAAATGGCAAGAAAGCTGGTCATATCAAATACCGACTTTCAAGCTCATTCGAATTGTGCAAACTCTGTTTTTGCCCGTTTTTGTTTGCACGTGGTTCAACGGATCTCTGCATCTATTTCCTGCTTTCTGAGCAACTATGAAGAAATGGTGAATCAAGACTTTTTGCACAATGCTGTATGACGAGATCTACGGCGAGTCCAGTTACCAGCCCCCTCTCACACATAAAGGCCTGAGATGCTCGTTGTATAGCAGTGTCACGTCATTCAGAAGCAGTTTATTTAGTGATCACGGACTAATAAATAACTTCAGCCGCAGCTCCTTTTTGTTCTAGCGCCAGATTGTTGAATTTGTGTGAGCCCCCTTTTCAAGTAAGATTAGCTGGGGGCATATTTTTGTCCACTGGGAAGACACAACGCTCGTTCGGCTCTCCTCAAAATGGTCGTTTTTAAATAGCAACCATTAATCCTTATGAATTAGTAATCATCACCAATCTCTTGCCAACTTTCTCACTCCAACATGCGCACAAATGAAACTAATGAGAAATCACAAGACTTTTCACCAGCTCTGGTCTTAATTTCATTCTCTTTACTGTCAAAGCGGATGCGGCTTGCCTTCCTATTTCCGCGGTATATTTCTCTTTCATATCTTTCTTTTTTAAATTCTTTCCCAAATCTGGCCTTCGGGGACCACTCGATCAACTTGTAGGTTGCACTAACGCCCACGTGTGTGGCCTGGAGCGCCTGTGAAAGGGTAGAACATATGTAAATGCATGATCTAAATTATAAATGTAAGTACCCTCCATAAATTTTGGAGTTAGTAGAACTTAGATATGAGTTTAAAAAGAGGATTAAAGTCCTTAAATGGCTTTGAGGCAATGGGAAAATTAGCTTTCTGCTGTATAATCTCTGTGCATGCGAAAACTATCCAAACATTTTGTCAGCCATTGTGCGCGATTTCAAGAGTTCATCACAGTTCGTCCTTCAGTTGCAAGTTTTTGTGCTGAGAGTCATGAGTTGTTCTCTGTGCCAGGGAACTGAGAGAGGCTTAGCAATAATTACGCCTCGAGTGGCTCTAATACAAATTTCACAGGGAGACAGAGTGGGGAAACGAAAACAACAGAAAGTGTGAGACACAGAAAGGGATTAAGAGAAAGACAAAAAGCCCAAGAGGAAGGAACGGAGTGGAAAAGAGAGTTCAAAATGAGAAAAGAGGGAAAGTGCAAAATGGGAAGAGACAGGGAAAAGAAAGGGAGGAAGAGAGCGAGAAGCGAGAAGGAGTGAGTGTGAGAGACTGAGGGACACCATGCTTGAAAATTCTCTCTGATCTCTGAGCCGTGGGACCAGAGGCAATGGAATACCCTGCAGAACTCTATTAAAATTCACCCAGCTTCACTTAAGCTTTCAGTTATTATACAAGAGATGCCCTGCAAAGCTCAGCTTTCTCTGTTTGCTCTCTGTCACACACACACACACACACACACACAGAGTTCATGAATGCACATTAAAAAGACTAACAGCTTCATATGCACACACAAACACACACACCAGCATTTTGTCTTCAATGGCAACAAGTGACAGTGCCTTTGAACTGTGGTTACAGTGTACACACACATACACAATACACTTCCTGTCTGCATGAGCAGTGATCGTGACATCTGAACAAACTTTAAGTGTTAGTGAGATATTAACTTCATTCAAAAAGACCATGGTTGCATAGTTTGCATTCAGATCATCCAATCATAACACAAAACACTGAGTCAGACCAGGCGAGAAAAACTGCAGTGGCTCAAATGGCCGTTTGTATAATGCACAGACACAGATATCGGCTAAATAAATGGTTAATAAAACCTGAAGTTCAAACTTCTTGCATGGCCTGCACGACACAGCAGACCATATTTTTAATCCCATAATCTGCCCCTGGACACCCATCAATCAAAAGTGGCCACGCCCCTAATTCCAATATCCAGGAGGCCCATCCCTATATAGAGGCGATATGACAGGGGCTGCAAACACTTATTAGTGCTTTAAAGTTAGTAATTAAGAGAAGTAACCCCATTTAAGACCAAATGCTACTCCATGTGACAATATTTCTGAACCTATGTGTAAGGGGGGAACTACGGAGGTTGTGAGGTTATGATATTATAGGGGATCCTCACTACATGAAACACCTTTAAATACTTTACAAGAGTTGAAGGTCAAGACTAACTGTATAACTGTAACGTTATCAACCTCTTTGTGGGACAGTGAGAAGCTCAGAAGAGTCACCAGGTGCAAAGGAAGGTTTGTTGTTTGACTATCTGCACTGCCAAGTTTATACAGACACACACATCTGGAACGCACCTTCAGCAGGAGATAGAACTGGACTTTCCGTCTGACTCAGCAGGCTGACATTCACTGGGAATTTTCTTGAGGGGACGCTCCACCCTCAGATAGCTTGCAAAATATTGTTACAGGCCTTTGGATGCGTTCCAACATAGCACACAGCTGAGTGGAGCCGGGGAGCAGCAGCAAGCAAGCTGGTCTTTGTGTGTGTGTGTGTGTGTGTGTGTGCTGTAATAATGAGAACGGTTTGTACTGTGCATCATCTGTGAAATGCAAAAGCAAAACAAAAGTTGTGTTACTGTGTCTACTCATGCGTGTGGCAGCGACAGGCTGCACGGCAGCACAAGCCTCTTGCCTGATAAATACGCTGGGAAGAGGGGGCGAGATGAAGTAATTGAGAAAGAGATGAAAGTGGGAAGTGGGGATGGAAACAAAGGGTTTGTGTAAGTGACAGAAAAATTACAAGTTTGGTTAAAAGAGCAAATAAAACAGGGCAATGCACGCACTTTCATTTGAACGTCCTTGTTTTTTCTCTTTAGATACTAGGGGGAATCGAGCCGCTCTCTGCGTTGCCCAGCAGATGGAGTTCCCTGTAAATCGTCTGCTTCCCAGAGCACGCCTCTTTATTGGTTCTCCAGTGGCAGTAGTGTCGGAGGCCGCTCAGCCAATCAGCACTCTTCTGGGCCACAAACATCTGAAGTAGTAATAATGTGGAATGTGCTGGCTCGGCATGAGCTGTCAACTGGAGCATGTAGTACTATACTATATACAGACAGGGGGAGGAGACGTGTAGCGGGGAGGAGGAAGTGGTAAACACTCGATGACAGAGCAGCGGTCTCATTGTGCACTGTGTTAATGTTTGTACGTGCATGTGTGTGCAAACCAGTACTGTCAGCTGTTCTGTTGCCTAATATCCAGAAATGCACCACACCCTCTCTGACTCTCCCTCTCCAAGAAGCCACAGCTGCACTCTTTAAACACCTTAAAATGCCCTTAAATTCAAATGAACGCAGAGGCGGGACATGCAGAACAGCGGTCTGTGTCTAGGCACATACTCCAGGGCGTGCAATGTGTGTGATGAATATCACTGTTGGATTTACTCCTCTAGCTGACTGAACCTGGAGACCATTTATGTCCTCTGTGAGGGTGCACTGCATGTTTGACATGGAGGTTTTTAGCCCCCCAGGTCTTCACAGCCAGCAACAACCCAGGATTAGTGCTTCTGGTGGGGCCTCGACAAACCCCAACACCAGGTTCCCTCGGGTGGAGGTTTGTACAAACTGACCACAGATTCCCCCTCAAGTGGCCCCTGACGTGTGTGTCCTCTATGCCCGTATGTGTAGATGTGTGTGTCTGTTAACAGGTGGCATTTTTGCACGCAATCGTTGTTTAGAGGTTAGAAAGGTTCAGCGACACGTGCCCAAAGGACGTGGGAGAAAATCATCCTGCATACATCAACAGGTTACGGGGAAAGATGAAGATACGTGACTACAGATATGCAAATAAACGTTATGTAGCCATGTCAGTCTCAAAGTTAGTTAGCTGTAAATATGAATATGAAAAACTCCACCCTTCTTTCACAGATGGCTGCGTCTGATAGGTCATAATCTGGCCTGATGACTGACAGCATGTGTTAATGCAGGGTCGGCTACCGAGGTCTGCTATTAATAGAAGCTGACTAGCACACGCACGAGCCATCAGAGACACAACATATTCCACAGATCAACGCTCTACTGTATTATTTAACTGCATGGGTTCATTAAGTACTACAGACAGTACCTAAATGGTTATACTATCTAGTTCAGATAGTACAAGAAACAGGCAGTATGATCTGCCACCGAAGCCATTGTTAACATTTACTCCTCGCGCTGTCTCTGAGCACGCAGTCTAAATATTGCCATGAGATTGGTTGCGCATCCTCCATTACCCATACGACTGTGTCTTTTGGATCTTTTCTTTTACATGGCAAAATTAATTTGCACGCACATCTTGTGCAGCGTGGTAGAGGAGCTCACAGTCTCCGCATGTGTGAGTCTGTGGTGAAATGTGCCTCTGCCCCAGTTGTGAAATAATTTATCCATGTTCTGAGTTCACTGACAGAGGTATTTATAGTATTTGGAAAACACAGCGTTTTCCACTGTAAATGAATCATATGCCTCAGCGCGTATACACACACACACACACACACGTGCGCGCGCACACACACACACAGGGGGAAACCATCAGCTGCAATACATGACTCAAAGAGACATAGTGTTTGGGGCGAGTAAAAACTTTTGCTGAGTTGTGGGGGCATTTGTAAGGCAAAGTGTATGCTTCTACTTTAAGTGTGACAGTGTGCGGGGTCTGGGGGCATTCAGGGGTGTGTTAACACCAGTGTGGAGGGGTGATGATTTGGGCTTGTTTGGCAGACGGGACCGGGGCACCTTGCAGTCATTGAATTGACCATGAACTCCTCTAGAGTCTAGAGTCAAATGCAAGGCGGTCTGTCTAAAACTGGGTCACGCAACAGGTCAGTGATGCCGATCTACAACAGAATGGCTGAAAAGGAAAAGTATCGAGGTGTTGCAGAGGCAACAGTCAATGCCCAAATATGACACTAACGTGAATGCTCAAGAAAGGTGCGGTTGCATGTTATCGACAGTTCCATCACTGGCATACAAGAAAACGCGTTAAGTGACGTTACATGTGAGAAAACGGTACCGATGCACACACAGCTTTGTTGGACTCGCGGCCACACAACTGTAAAGTCAGCAACTCTGCGCCGAAGATATTTTAGTGTTCCAATAGACACACAATCTCTGATTTGATTTGACATTTTTTAAAAATGGTATTAGCTTCGTTTGAGGCGCGTATAAATAGTTCATTTTTGTCCACTCAGCGCTGATAAATGATTTAATCTTGCGTTTTCTTGCTTTTGATTTTCCAGGTACTGAAGCGTCCATCAGGTGCTGAGAGAGCCGTGAGCTTAGAAAACAGCACACCGAAAGCCGGGAAGTGGACTGCACCAAGTGTGAAACATCGTTTGTCACTTAATTCTTAACATTTTCCCACATTTACTATAGCACATAAATCAGCCCTTTTCAGTGAGGGTGAGCACGCATAATCACATACAGTGATGGGGCTTTAATGTCCTCCAGCACGAACAAAGTCAGAGCACCTCACCGAGATAGCTATTTTCCACTAATTTTGATGGCTGCACATGCAGCGAGGCACGGCGGTAACGATTAATCGACAGGGTTTTAGAGTTTGCGCGAGCTCAGTGTTGTGAGGCCTCTTGTGGCCAGACATCTAGGGAAGCTGTGTGTTGATAAGACAGCAACTTTATTGATTCAAGTTTTTAAAAAAGGCCTTTGAAATAGAGCGTCTAGACGATCTGGCCTGGTGGATGCTCAATTACACTCTAAGAGCAGAGCAGTCAGTTAACCTTGGAGGCAAAAATGAAAGGGTGAGAGGGATTACAGATTAGAGGAAGTCTGCCTTTAAAGTTTGCATCACAGTAAAGAATTTGCACACTCATTATTGAATTAGACTACTTCTGTGAGGTGCTTGTTCTCCTGATCGCATTGAACTGAATGCACTCGTACAGCCGGAAAGGTGAAAGAGAAGACATTTAAACCCGTGCCACTTGCAGCCAAATCAAAGCAGTTCACATGAGAGAATATAATTAGAAAGAAGCGATTAAGGAAACTTTGGGGAAATCCAGGCTTAATATGTATAATGCAGGACGACAGTTTCATTATAGGAATAAGTCAACATTTGGAAAATATTCTCATTCGCTTTCATGCAGGGAGTCAGAGGAGATCAGCACCCCTCTCATGTTTTTGCTGCTAATGTGTAGCTGAATCCATTTAGCCTTGCTGAGTATAAAGGCTGGAAAGGAGGGGGGGAGAGTTACCCTGACGCTGTTAACAAAATTCAACACTGCTAAAGCTTAATTGTTACATCATTGTAGCGTCTGATGTTTTTGATGTTGTACTAGATGAACAAATAAGCCACAAAGTCACCGCTGCACAAAAGATTTTTATTCTGCTCTGGCATCACTGTGGTAATGATGTCAACCTTAAGCTACTGGGCTTTTTATCAACAGACCGATGGTGAAAACGACATTGAACGTGTGTATATATATATATAAATATATATATATATATATGTGTGTGTATATAAAAGGCCTGCTCTCTATTGCTTGAAAGGAATGCCACCGTATGTCTGAGAGAGCTGTCAAAAAGCAGCCTTGACCTACAGATGCTAAAGACTGTGGTCAGAGGGTGAAGCAGAAATGTGGATCAATGGCCACGACTCACTGTAATTGGCAGGTCATTGATGTCTCTTGCACTACTGCTCTACTTGACCTACAAAAAGATTTGCAACATTTTAAATCCAGGACTCGGCGCAGTGTTCAGTAATTACTTTACATTTATGATATTTTTTTTTTTTTTTAAAAAATGTTGAAAGCTTTTTTTACAAACACAGCTTTTGTTGGTTGTCGTTTTGTACGACCATCAGATTACAATCCAAATATATTCTTTTCACAGATGCAGTGAGATGCATGATGGAATAAATTAGGAAACCATCCAAATCCAGAGGCTGCGTTTCACACAGTTCCTGCCTTTTGCCCATTTTCCGCATTTATTGGCTTCATCCATCAGGATAAAGCACCGTGTCACAAAACTCAAATCGTCTCAAACTGGTTTCTTGAACACGACAATGAGTTCACTGCACTCAGATGCCCCCCATGGTCACCAGATCTTAATCCCATAGAGCACCTTTGAATGTGGTGGAACAGGAGATCGTATGTGTAACCAACAGCTCTGCAGCAACTGCGTGACGCCATCATGTCCACATGGAGCAAAATCTCTGAGGAATGTTTCGAGCACCTTGTTGAAGAATTGACGCAGTCCTGAAGGCAAAAGGGGGTCTATACAAGTTGGTTTATACAAGTTAAGCAATTTTGGGCTTAAAAATACAATTACTGTATGGGTTCCCTTTGAGTAAACATACATCAATACATTCAGGGTTTTTTTCCCTGCTTCGTCAAATACAGTCGTACTCACTCTACAGCAGCAACACCATTTATCCATCTTGGGACGTCTTCATTGAGTTCAAAGCTTTAGGAAACTCACATCATCATTCTGCGTCATCTAAATCAGCATGTAGCCTTTCAATTTTTCACCACCTCCCCAACAACCAAATTACACCGGCTTAAAGTCGCCCTTGCAAGTGTAATCCTACGGTGGAAGCCTGCTATCGGCTAACCTCTTCTCACTCACCTTCCCTATTCCGCAGCAAGGGAGAAGGAGAGCCAGGAGGATTAGGATGCAAAGAGAGTTCCCTAATCTGTGTATTAACAGCAACCAATAGAGTCAGGATGTCCCGGGCAGGCAGAATTTGGGAAGTAATCTAAAAAGCGCCTCATTGTGATGCGCATAAAAGCCCCAGACTTAATTGGAAAGGAGAAACATATACTTTGATACACGCAAACACGAGGCATTCTCACACTCTCGGCACGCAGGAAATCAGACATCTGAATGCTGGCGTTAGCGCTGCACCAGATTAGCAATAACGGTCTATTTAGCCTTTGATAAGAGAGAAATAAAGCTTGAAAGCGAGGCACAGCGCAATGACGAGAGCCTGTACATGTGTCCCTGCGTGTATGACTTACACTCTGCATGAAAAAGTAATTGGCTCTCAGTTCTGGACCTAGGACTTATCATTAGACTGCTGCCTTTGTAGATGAAATTGTAAATTTACAGGATTCACAGAATGTTTTTCATATTTTTACGCAGACTCTGAACTGTTGCTTCGCCCTTTAAGCTCCTGGCTTTCTGCATATAATCATGTTGGTTCTAATATTTCATTTCACTTTCACCTTCATTATATATTTTTTTCGAAAGAAGCCCCCCTTTTTTCTAAAAAGATTCAACTTTCTGCCCCACAAAAACAAAAAAACAGTACCTAACGTATGAAAAATGAGGATAGTTCCTTAGCCATCATTCCCTTAGGAGGCACTCTCCTCCTACTGAGCAGTCACTTAAATTATTGACCGGGCAAGGGATGCTCTCCAACACACTTTTGTAGTCGCACAAACACCCTTTGCAAACACACACACATGCACGCATACAGTGGTGAGTGATATCAGGACAGGTCTGTGCAATACACAGTCACTAACTCAGGGGTCAGAGTGGAGTCAGCTGGATAATGGATGAGCTTGAAAGAGGCAGCTGACAAATCTGCAGCACTCCTCTTACACCCTGCCTATCTGCCTGGGTGCATGATTTTTCCTTTTTGTGTGTGTTTGACAGTATGGCTGCGTCAGAGAGAGAAAACTGACAGTCTGAGGAGCCACTTTTGGGCAACACAAGTGAGCGGTGAGAAAGACTGGCATGTGAAAAATAGAGCAGAACGTCCCTTTGATTTTGTTGTGATGGTGACAGCATTGAGAATTTCCTCTCAATTTTGGATGATTGTGCATTAAACTTTGGTCGATTTCTGTGAAGCCTTTCTAAGGAGCGCCGTATTATCATTATTAATCAAGTGACAAAAATCTATATTTAAGGAGATATAAGTTGGGAGATACACTCACTGGACATTTTTTTTTAACACCTTGCTAGTACTGGGTTGGACCCTGTTTAACCTTCAGAACTCCTTTAATTAAAGCATAGATTCAGCAAGGCGACTCAACGAGGTGCTGCACATCCTGCACATGAATCTCCTGTTCCACCACATTCAACGGTGCTCTGTTGCATTGAGATCTGGTGATTGTGGAGGCTGTCACGTTTAGGAAACCAGTTTGAGATGATCTCTGTGACATGGTGCGCTATCCTGTTGGAAGCAGCCACCCGAAAATGGATGAACAATACTCAGGTAGGTCGTGGTCATGCTAAATGTCATTGTTTCCTTGTCCTCCTGTACCGGCCTGCCTTTCTATTTGTTTCTCCACTCTTTGTTCTCTTTTTCTCTCTCTCTCTCTCTCTCTCTCTTTGTGTGTGTGTGCACAGTTTTGCTTGTGCGTTTCAGAGGCGGCATCTTCTCCTGGCTCAAGCATTTTTTCCTACCTGCACACCTGGAAGCAGTTGGGTAATTACTCACCTGTGCGCAATCTGATGATTACTCACCCACTCCTTAAGGCTGAAGAGACTGGTGTGCCCACTGTGAATGTGTTGGTTGGCTCCTCGTGCAAATAAAAAAAAAAAATAATAATAATAATATATCTTTGCTTTGGACCTGAATCTGTGTGGGTGCCTCCAGCCATTGTGGATTTGTGGAGAAAAGCTGTGCAGAAAAAGAAAATCTGTGAAGAATGAGCCTGTGGGAGAAAAGCAACCTGTGATGGGAAGTAGTTTTAGGAACAGCCCCTGTTTATTCACCTGCCTGACCCCTTGCCTAGAATGAAGACAGTCAAACAGTTCTCAAAATGCAATTCAATCTTTATTGACGGAAACATCTCAGAGCTAAAAAAAATCTGTTGAACTTGAACAGAGTAGGTTTGGTTTGTGACTCTGAGGGGCTTAAAGTGTGCCATGAAAATATCCCATAATCATTAGCAACAGTTTGAATGGTTGTTACGAGGCAGGGTGCATCCATGCTTTCATTTGTTTACAATATCCGAATGTCCCAACAGAAATCAAGATTCATCAGACCATGCAACGTTTTCCACTCTTCTATTGCCTAATTTAGGTGAG
>VUQK01012085.1:0-17254 GCA_015106715.1 Bujurquina vittata
CTCTGGCAAAGAAACTGTTCTTGAGTCTGTTTGTTCTGGCTTTGATGCATCTGTCGCACCTGCCAGAGGGCAGCAGGTCAAACAGTTCAAAGCCAGGGTGGGAACTGTCCTTTATGATATTTTGGGCTCTGCTGAGACAGCGGGAGGTGTACATATCCGCCAGGGAGGGGAGAGGGCAGCCAACGATTCTTTGTGCTGTCTTGACTACCCTCTGAAGCCTCACCCTGTCTGTCTCAGTGCAGCTGCCATACCATACCGTGATACAGTACGTCAGCAGGCTCTCGATGGATGAGCGGTAGAAGGTCAGTAGCAGGTTTGCGTCCAGGTTGTTCTTCCTGAGGACCCTCAGGAAGTGAAGTCTCTGCTGAGCCTTCTTGATAACAGCTGTGATGTTCTCTGACCAAGAAAGATCAGCAGAGATGAGGACACCAAGAAACCTGAAGGTGTGGACCCTCTCCACACGCTCACTATTGATGTAGAGGGGGGCTGACCCAATGCATGTCTTTGGACTGTGTGAGGAAGCCAGAGTGCCCAGAGAGCACACACAAACGCAGACAAGAAAGAACATTCAAACTCCACACAGAAAGGTCCCAGACTGGATTCAAGTCCAGAACCTTCTCGCTGTGAGGTGACAGTGTGATGGGTTAAATGCAGAGACTGAATTTCACTGCATGTAAATGTATGTGACAAATAAAGCTCTTTCTTCTGCTTCTTCAATAGTAACCACTGCACCGCTGTACCACCTTGAGCATTTGAAATGACCATAAAGAAATAGAGAGTGAATAGAAAACAACAATTAACAGAAGGGCTTTGTATAGGATTTTTTAGTGTTATTGATCACCTGACAAACAAACACAATACAAAGACGCAAATAGTGACTATTTGTTAAATTTGGTACTACGTAAGAGTAGCAGTGGTGTATATATCTTTGTCCATGAGCAATAGGCTGTAGAATATTTGGAGTTGTAAATTGCAAGCCAAGAAGTTGGGCTATATACTTTGAGTTTGAACATATTTTTTACTGAAAGCTAAGCACACCCTAAAAATCAAATAATTTGTTTAATGTCATCTTAAGTTTTCCACTAATTTTTCATCCACATTATTTTAATTTTATGTTACAGTCATTATTTAAAACGCATGTAATTATTCTGCAACACAGAAGCACCAACTCAGTTACACTAATAAATGTGCCACTGTGTGATTTACAGCATGCGTGTGAAAAGGACAATGGTCAAAAGCACTCTTCTAATAAGAGTTAATTTCAATGTCCCAGAGCTTGAAGAAGGATTATGTTTATTTACAATTAAATTTCTTAAACACTGAATTGATTTATAGTCCTAATTAAAAAATAAATAAATAAACCCTTTAAAATACCGCTTTCAGTTTAACTATGTGATGTAGTTTGAGAGCAAAAATTCAGCGAGCTGCTTCCTGGAATAATGTTGTCTTGATCAGTATTTTCAATCTATAGTGTGACAAATGTACTGTAGATTTTCCATTCGGTAAATCTGAATGAAAGATGACACATATTCTGGCTATCGGGGACATTTAAAAACATTATGCTCATGAGGACATGTCTCATATTCACATGTGGAAGAAAATGGATGGATGGATCTTACAAGACTGATATAGAAGATGGATGCTAACACAAATGCAAAAGTAGCTTAATTTTATATTCTTTCAAATGGACAGGAGGGGCCCGACTTCTCCTGATTGTAAAGAGGTCTGTGTGAACTTGATTTATGACTTCAGTGAACATTGTCCTATTGAGTTTATGATCTCATTCGCTAGTTACACTGCGATATTCATTTTGTAAATTAAAGTCCCATTTACAGTATAATAGATGATAATGCAGGGTATACCTTAGGGCTATTTTCTGATTGACAAACTGCTCACCAAATTTGAATGTAAAATTCCAACTAATAAGCATAATGAATTAAAATCGAATAAATTGAAAATGTCAAGACTTTTTTCTTGAAATGCAAAACTTTGTTTTTTTCTCAGACTCCACGGTTTGAGTGCAGTGGATTACTCTGTCCTGCTGAGGGACTTGAAAGCTCATAATGACAGTAAAACTGATCTGGGAGACTGTTAGTGTCAAGGCCACTGGGGTGGTGAAGTTGGGCCTGAAACTCTAAATGTTGTGAGGTTGTCCTGGTTGAGACACCTTTGCAACATTGCTGGAGGTCTGGAGCAGTGCCTCTCGACTGGCAGACTGGGGTAATGTTTTTAAGAGGAGGACTGGAGGGTTTTCTCCAGCATCAGGGAGCTCACACTGCTCAGCCTGGGAAAACAACTCTCAGGGTACTGAAGAGGAGTCTGCCCATTAGTGAAACCTCACATTCAGGAGGAGCAGCTTTTCATCCAACCACATCAGCAGTTTGCCCAACCAGTCTGCATGTGCTTTGTGGACTTTTGGACACCAAACATGAGCAAGGTGTCCTCTGGTGGGTGCTTTAGGAGTATGGGTCACTGGTTATCAACCAAGATGAGAACATGGGTCTAATCTCTTCTAATGAATCATAATTTTTATGGGCACAATTTGCAGGTTTTGCCAAGTGATATAAAAATATATAGAGATATGGATAGATGGTGTTGACTGTTTTTAACTATTATACTAGTTTGCTATTTGTATCAAGAACCATTAAAAACACAAGTTGTGGGCATAGCCCAAAACCTAGGTATTACTGTACAAATAAAAGTAGCACAGTAGCACTAACGTAGAGTCAGATAATGAACTTTCATGTGAACACATCTGATGTGTGAGGTGTTTACCCTCTATGATTCCTTGGATGCCAAGAGATTGTCTCTCAAAATAGCATGAGAGGGGAGCTGTGGAGCTCTTCAGCAAAGGCTCGACACAGTGTGTGCCTGTGTGACTAAAACTGCTTAATCAATGAGGTGCTTCATGTTATACTGCATCTGAAAGATTTGTGATGTGCAGGTGGGACTTTTACTGTGGATTAAAAGCCATATTTGACAGGAATTAAAGAAGCTTATGCTTCTCTACACAAACTAAATGACTGAGCTCAACTGCAGTATTGAACATAATTAATCACCATGTAGATGCTGGAGAAACCTTATTATGCAATACAAGCTACTTCTCATGAAAATGGTCCTTGAGGTGTCCTTTATTGATTCTTAGGTAGGCAGGAATCATTTGTCCATAAACACCAGGCTTAATCATAATAACTCAATCTGTCAGGTTCAATCAGTAGTCTGGCCATGACTTCGAAGAGATGTTTAATCTAATTAAAACCCATTTGTGTTGTCTGACAGATCCATTAGCCAACAGATTTAAAGAATCTGGTATTGTTAAAGAACAAACAATAACAGATATTTCAGGGAGAATTTGTGCTAAATGGCTCAACATGGAGCACTTGGCTAAACCACAGATCTCACAGTAAGGTCCCCAATGAATAAAACATGTGGATTATATCACAGCAATGTTGAGATTTTTGCATGTACCAAGTCACTGTCTTTACTTGTTATGCAAATAATGGTGTCAGACCATGGTCTTTTTTTTTTGCCATCTAGTAGTATTTCTTGACAGCTTAAATGGTTCATATCACTAGTAGTGTTATACAGATATCTGACAATGTATCAGCCCAAGCACTGCCCTGCCTAAGGTTTATTGTTCTCCTTTTGCCACATATTATACACTTCAGCTTTATTTACTTGTCCTTGTTGATTTACTGTACATTTACATTTGAACTAAGTTTTATAAAAAAAAAAAAATCAAGCCTTAACAGTTAAATAAGTAATTAATGCCACTCCTGATGTTTTTATCTGGGCATTCCTCTTTTTATTAATAGCAGAGAAACAATGTTAAGCAATTCATATGTATTAATTTGAAATGGTATGCAAATGCAAAACAGAAATGCTTAATCTACAGAAAAAATGCTTATTTATAGTTAATTAAATGCTGTATTTCTCAAATTCCTCTTGCACATTTTAGACATAACACTGATACAGAACTGCAGAACAAAATGCCACATTTAGTCAATATGCCTAAAGCACATTCTGCCATGCTTGAGATCGAGCACATTTTGTCAGATCTGTTTCTTGACTATTAAAACACAAAGCTTAACCTAGCAGGCAGACACTAACCTGGTACACAGCAAAATGCTGCTTCATCTGTTGCCAGTCAGTGTGTTTGTGTCCTGTGGTAGGACCTTATATATCAGACTGATACCATTCAAGACATGAAACATAAAGTTACTACTTCCTGCAATGTTGCAGTATTGTGTGAAGCAATGGGCTTCACTCGCTGAAGAAGGGGGCTAAAATCATAGAGTATCAGCATGAATTATGAAATTTATACTATGTAGGATGAATGTTATTCTTCTATTAATCATGAAAGACTCAAGTGTTCTACAAACAGGTGATACAGTGAAACACATGATTTGCATTAAACTATGGAGGTCGATACATTTTTAACTAAAACCAGTCATCACTGCATAATGCCTTTGTAACCTCCATAATTGTACTACTTGAAAATGCAATATCATTACAATGAGGTAACAGTGTAGGCTGTAGCAATAAGCATTTACTAAATAGAAAATAAGGGTTCTAGCTGGTGGTTGATCGCCCAGCACAGCATGGCGCAGTGCCGGGCGATCAACGTCTTGTCCGAGCTGAGAATTTCACCAGTTTGATACTGGAACTCTTCTCTCACTTAAATTAGCAAGCGGGCACGCACTCAAAACCAAACTCAGACCCCCCCCCGACTCGCTGCACTATAGTCACTATAGTATTATTTTACAGCAACTGACAATCTACCACTAGGACGATGAGTTTTGTTCGCAATCTGCAGGCTTGATTTTGTGGGGCTACATAAAGGAAAATGGCGACCAGCATGACTTTGGGGGGAAAGAAGAGGAAAAGAAAAGGGAACTCAAAGGACGATTTTGGACTTCCTATGTAAAATCCCAGGAGCTGTGAAAGGCCTTGACACGCTGACAACATATTGGAATGTAGAAAATGCTTTTAGCAGCTGATCAGACCCCCCCCCCTCTAAATAAGTCCTCATAAATAAATTATGCTTATTAATTCAACTCCTTCCTTGAAACATGAATAACTCATGGAATGCCAGTTAATAAACGACTGATAACTTTGTATGAAACATAAATATAGACTCATACGATTACAACAGACGATAGACAAACATTCAGGCTGCAGCTTTTTTTTAATTAACTTTTTTTTTGCTTACTTCTTTAGAGCCAGGCTCATCAAAATTAGCAAAAGATGAAAGCAATTCCTTCATATAATCTAATGGACTTTTTAAAATCATTTTTTGGAAACAGCTGTATGAACACTTGAAAAGAAATCATTAAATAACCATGTTTTAAAAGATCATTGAAACTAAAGCTCCATCTGTAAAGTTTGAAAGAAATTGTGTAAAGTCGGTTTTTATTTGAAGTAGCTAATTAAGAATTTCCCAAATGGCCACAGTATTGCTTTTGGATTCTGTAAATTAGTAAGTACATTCTTTTTTAATGGTTCCTATGCAAATCTTATACAACGGTATAATACATATACAGATGTGTTTATATATATAGATAAATACAGAAATTCTGTTAAATTTTGCCATTTTAGCTATGGTTCTAACTATCAACAGATCATGTTTACAGTGGAAGGCAGTTCATATAACTTTATAGCTTATAATATATACCTCTAGTATCTAGTATTATTGTAATCTTATAATTTTATTGGTTGATCATACGCTGCTCAACTCAGGCATGTATACGAGCACATGGGGGCCATACAAACTACTGAGCACCATTTTTGATTTGCTGCAAAGAAATTTCAGCCTGAATTGACCAGCCTGTTAGATAATTTTTTCCTTTGAATTTGGGGATTTTCTGTTTTTAATTCATCCATCTGTGGGTTAATAATTTTAATTTCTATCAAACAATGTGGCATCATTTTGTTCCTAACACACTACCCAGTTCATATCAGTATAGATATCCAGCAAGATATTTTCCCCATTGAGATCTAATGTGTTTTTAAAGTGTTCCTTTAATTTTTTTGTTTTTTGAGAAGTGTATAAGATTGCATGAGAAAGATACAGTATGATATGTTCCTGTACTCATGCACAAGAGTAAGGATAAAATAATCATTCATAATGTATAAATACAATTTCCCACGTAGAATTAGTGTGATACTGATCATAATTTACATTCAGTAGTCCTAAGTATTGAATGAGATCCTTATTTGATCAACCCGTTCAGCATTATATAATGAAAGGTGACCTCATCTTTGATTCCAATTCTCTTGTATTCGTCTCGTAGCAATTCTGAATTATGCAGCACAAGACATAAGATGTGTCAAAAACATGTAATCCATAATTAAACGCTTTTCAATGATTAATGTAATGCAAATTAGAATGACGTGAAAGCAAGAGTTTTCCAAAAGAAATATAGATCTACATGGAATTAGAAATGTGAAATTTATGCACATCTCTCTTTTTTTTTAACTGCATACTGAAAAAAATGATAGAAGGATTAAATCATATGAACAAAGTCACGAGCTACATTAACATGACATATACATTTCTCACTACTATATGTCTATCTGTGAAATCTCTGTTGAGACAAAATTACAGATTCATGTGATTCAACAGCTAGGGGAAGGTGGCACCAGTGGCATTTGATTTCTGATGTGTCATATTAAAAGACTGAGGGAAACTGATTCTGTTCACTAAAAAATGTTTCCCCTTAGGCCATGCACATGAACTTGAATAAAATAAAACTAGAGGCTCAGTATAATATTTTGTAATCAACACTTTCCTGGGGTTGGCACACATTTAAGCCTTAGTTTTTTGCTTGTTTGTTGTCTTTTTTAAAAGTTAGACAAGCACATTTCAACAAGTTCAGACAAGCATTTTTGATAACTATTGAACTATAACTAGTTGAACTTTTGAACATAACATTGCTGGAGGCTTTGGGGAAATATAGTAATTCATCTTCTTGTAAAGAATTACCTGAGATATATGACACTCACATGTTAGAGCAATTATGAAGCTACCATCTGTACTGTTTTGCATTGCTTAGCAAATAGACTACAAACAGGATTTGCACCTCCCGGCCACCGTATTGAAGTCAATGTAACCAGTTGCTCTCATACCCTGTCATACCCTGTATGTTTATGAGCAAAAAAAAAGGTTGAAAAAAAAAATAGAATTTTGCCATAGGCCATATGTAGATGTAACCCTTTACTTGAGGCCAGGCCTACATACGTAGTAAGAGTTACAGGCTACAGGTTACAGGTGGTTTTATCCAGATCTAGTGGCGATAGAGTGGTTACATGATGTTGAATCAGTACTGAAGAGATGAACGCTGTTCTCCGTTCAGGACTCCAGTTCTGGGCTCAAGCGCACCATCTCCATTCAATTGAGAAATCCGCTCAGTCCAGTCAGACGTTTTCTGAACGAGCATAAGAAAGCTAAACACTATTATTGCATATGACTAATGAGTAATCAACTTGGTCTAGAATCCTCAGTCATTAATACATTATTTTTCCATAACACCATTGTTACAGTATGCGTAATGTACACAATAGCATTACTGTAATTTACAAGCACATTTTCTTTCTGACTCAAAATATCTTATACATGAAACAGTTGTTGAGCCATGTAAATGAACAATATAATTTTCTGTTTTTATCTATTTATCAACCGTGAAATTATGATTAATTTTAATCAATTAGCCATTTTATTTTATCAAATGAAATAAAATTCACCCATCGTTTTATCTGGCAGTTAAAAGAATTA
This sequence comes from Bujurquina vittata, assembly GCA_015106715.1. Taxonomy (NCBI): domain Eukaryota; kingdom Metazoa; phylum Chordata; class Actinopteri; order Cichliformes; family Cichlidae; genus Bujurquina; species Bujurquina vittata. The sequence goes on from VUQK01012085.1 coordinate 7,775, forward strand.
AATGATTAAACATTCTCAACTTAAATTAATTCTTGAAGCAGTAAAAAAAAAGTAAGATTAGCTTTACATGGGACTCAACACGCGCTTGTATGGTAACAGCATGGTTAGCACCTCTTTTAGCACCAATTCACAGTTAAAGTAACCAGAAACAATACAAAAACAACCATATGTGCTGCATTACATTGTTGTGTCACTCAAGGTGACTTTAAAATAAGATCAAATAATATTTTAGACATGCTTTTGCAGCTAATTAGCACCTGTGATTACCAGGTTAATAGGTTAGTTAATCATTAGCATTTTGCTCTCACCCACATGTTGCATGACACGTTAGCTATTAACTTAGCGTAAAATGGCTCACTTTTTCAAAATAAAATGTTTTTTTTCTCCACTGGGTTACATAAGACAATTTCATAGCTGGGCACAGTGATTTTTTTGAGTCTGTAGGTCAATTTTAAAATGTTTAAATGTGAATGCCCTATCTACTGTAACTGCTTTTCGAGCAGTGACATGACACAGTTTTGCAAAAGTTATAGTCATTACTAATGCAATCTTTAAACAGGATGTGCATTCCCAGTATTTTCATCACTAAAACAAAATCAAGTACCCAAAGGAAATCAGGTAGCACTAGCAGAAATCTTCAGAAAAAGCTCAACAATTTGTTCTGGGCATGTTATCAAAAACACAAACATTACAGCTTGATGGCCTTTATGAGAATATGAGATGAAATCTAGGTGTTGACATTTATATACAGCAGTTTGGAAGATGACAGGCTTTAAGAGTCACATAGCTTTTTTATTTCCTGATCACATCTTTTTGATAATGTAACAATAAATAGAAACAAAGTGTGTATGATTCTGGCTGTTGTTACAAGTTCTGTAGTAAACACTCTCACTTTGTATATTTTGTGTTTTGTTCAGAGGAACGTTTTGAAGTGAAATCATTATTTAGTCCAGCAGGTGTCATTGTGTTGAGTATTGAGATCCAACACATCTCTGAGACAACAACTTTGATAGATTGCCCACTCTGGCCGGAAGAGTTACATTGTCCAAGTCTAGTGGTAGAGTGGCAGGAGAGTGATAGTGTTTGGCTGTGGTATATTCCATGTTTCCTGTGTGAATGGCTGTTTTATGTTCTGAAATTCATTGTTTGAGAGCTCTCTTTGTTTGCCCCACATGAGCTTGATCACAGGGGAATGTAAGCATATAAATGTTGTATTGCAATTCATGAATTGTTTGAGGAAACTTCTGCATTTTCCATAACTTAAGTTTCCTGAAGTTTTGTGCAACTGCTACCTGTTTATCTTTGGACCATTAGTTATGGTCTTCTTTAAGCTCTGAAAATATTCATTATCAGTAGGTGTGCATGAACAGAGTTTAGTTTAGTTTAGTCTTGGGTAGGTTGGGGACAAATCCAATTCATCCAGCTTACAATAACTTCATTTAAAATGCACTCTGAAATAAAGGAAAAGCAGCTATAGTCCCATGTGATAAAAAAAAAGGGCTCTTTGTTGTTGTCGTTTGCTTTGGTTTTGTTTTGTCAGAGCCAATCAATACTTGATTTATAAAGAACCGCAACATGAAACACTTGAGTCACAGCCTGAGGCAGGATGTAAACCTCGGAGCTCAGCATACATTGCCCATCTTTCACATGTCCCAGCAGTAACCAGGTGACTAATAGGCCAGGCTGACTGAGGCAACATGAGCAGACAGATGAGGTAAACAGCTTCACTATTTCACTTGATACGAAAGATGGTTTTATCCCAGCAATACTCTGTAGGGCCTTAATGGGTAGCTTTTTGGTGATAAACTTAATGCTTGTTTACAGCTTGCTGCAGGCTAGTCAAATGCACCATTGAGTTTTGTATTTTAACCTTCTGGTTGTTTGTGTCAGCATCCATTCTTGACATCCCCATAGTTTGTCACAATGAAGCCTTGATTAAAAGCCCAAAAAAAAAAAAAGGAAGATCAATGTTAAAGATTACAGTAATGCATTTTGGACTTGAAAACACAGTTCATAGCAAAACTTGTGAAAAATTAGCTGCCTCGTGGCTCCTGAATCAAGCAGCCAAATCATATGCTCAAGGACGGCAGGCAGACAAACGACTGTCATAATCCAATCCCTGAATTTGGACAGGACTTTAATCATCATCATGTTTAATTACAACCCGCCTTTTATCAGATTGTTCTGGTTCTGTTTTTATCAAAAGGTAAAAGATAGGCACTTATCTGAGCCTATAAGATAAGGGAATCCTGACTGAATTTATTTTATTATCCCTTCATATTTTTCTGAAATCAAATCTCTTATGCGCTCCATCTCAATTACACTTCTGCTCTTGTAATCATTTTTGCATGCTTCGGTTCCCAATGAGGTCTAATGTCATTAACCTGGAGATTTAGGTACCAAAGTTCCAGCACACCCCAGAAAACACAGTGTATGTGTGTGTTGTGTGTGTGTCCTATTATCTCTAGAGAGATTTGATTTATATGCTGCCTCAGTCTGTTGTTCGGTATCTTTCGCTCCCTGCTACCCTCTGTCCCCCAGAGCAGGAGCAACCCAGCCCTTCCCATCAAAACACATTATAGCCATGCCAGTGCTCACACAGCCACATACAGTATAACCCCTTTTAATTAGACCTAGACAACTTGCAGGAGTAAAACATCATAAAGCATTGTTTTAATGTAACATGCTGGAGTAGTTCTTATGTGTAGAGAACACGTGAATGGTCACTGTGATCTGGTTTGTATATTACAGTTTGGAAGGAGAAAATAAAATACTAGCATGTTGTCAAAGTTGTCAAAGTGCCTCACTGGGTGTGAAGACAGACTGATCTGTTTTCGTTTCTCAGACAAATGGAGCTCAAGGCCTGAGGCGAATCATTACAAAGCTAGAAAAATAGTTCATCTCAGCTTTAAAGAAGAAAAAAAAAAAGATAATTTAACATTTGTACACTAACAATGCTGGCCAAATGGCACAGCCTGGAGCCATGAGTGTAAATGTCAGGATTTGGGAGATAAAGGGGCATAACCAGGCAATATCATCCACAGGTGTCATCAAACTACTAGATGTCAAATAGAATTTATGTAAAAGCAGAAGAAATAAAAGAAAGCTTCAGGGCAAGGAGACAGACAGACATATGGATAGGCCCCATCAGTGCTCTGGTCCAGTGATGAGAAGAAATCACCTCAGTGGCTCCAGGCTGTTACTCAAATCAATACCTTTTAAAAGGTTTAGACAAGGCATATGAAGGCACTCAATATCTTTCAGGTGCTGCATTTTGTGTTGCTACAGTGTTGCCGATTCCCTAGTTATTGGCAGAGTGTAGTCATATAAAATCCATATTGTGCAGATGTTAAAAACCATAATCAGGTGTGTGCATGAACTCTTTTAGAATGATATACCAGTGTTTCTAATCCAAAATAATGGGTAGAAGCCGCCCCCGGCAAAGCAGCTCCAAGGCAATAAATAAGAATACGTATCTGGCTAGGGCAAATATACTATTAAAGCGATGACATTAGCATAGCTTTGCCTTAGAGTAACTTCTTGAAGGAAGTTGATGACAGTGGCATAGAGAGATCAGACAAAAATATAAGAATCAATAAATTTGTTTCTTCCTTCAAGACGACAAGGTTGGTGGCAGCTACGGCGTAAATGCAGTTTAATTCCCTGAGGGGCTCACAGCACCATCACTCCTTTCTGATCCTCAGTGAAACTGTTTACCCATCAGTTTCCTCTTTATTTAATTGGCAGATGGAGCAGCATCCTGTGCCTTCTGAACTTGCCTGTAGGTTTATTAGTCCCACCGCAGTAGGCCATCTTCCCCATTAGCTCATTCATTTCACTTTGCTGTCAATTGAAGCTGTGATCTCAATGCCTTTGCCCTTTATCTTATATTTTATACCATAACAGATGATGGAATCTCGAGGTAAATACAGAAGAAAAAAATTCACTGAAAGGAAACATAACATTAGAGGTCAGAGAGACACACATCTGTTTCCAGAGATTGTGGAAGATCGGTCTTAACATGTGCCAGTTTAATGGAGTACAGTATGTATGATGCATGATGATCCATTGTTGCATGATGTTAATGCAGACATCAAATTGTAGGAATCTTGCAAGATCACACTTATTCAAGTTAATTAAAAGTGTTTGTTTACATATTCACTTGGCAGGTGAAAGGTTGCTGGTTCAATTCCAGCTGGAGACACAAATTCCCTTTGGGGTTGCATCAGGAAGGGCATCCAGCATAAAGAAACTCTGCCAAAGCAAACATGTGCAGCTACCCACTGTGGTGATCCCTTGTGATGAGGAAGCAGCCAAAAGTATCTTCTTCTGAAGAGTTACTGTACTGTTAAGATTAAGAACGAGATAAAATTAAATGACATAATTTGGGAAAATTTCCTTCCCTTTGAAAAATTAAACAGGTCATAATGATATATTTGTATTTTTTAAAATTTGGAGTAAATAAATCATGTTCATTTCCTCCTAATCGTCTCTCCTTATTGAACTTACATCAGTATGCTAACATGCCCACATGTTATCGTGCTAACGTGAGAATGTTTAGGTGGTAACAAGTCTTACCATGTTAATAATGGACAGAATAATTGGTGCAAATGCAGAACAGATGAAATGCATACACAAAGCTAAAATAGTCACGTTATTATTATTATTAAAAGTTGTTTAAAACACTTTTGTCACTGCCACTTTATTACTTAAATTTACCATGTGTCAGAGACAGGCTTCCAATATTGCAAATAATCTCTTTAAAGAGAAAAAAAAGCAGTTAGAGAGGCCTTATTACATTTCTCAGCATGATAGTAGTAGATAGTATTCTCCTGCAGAAGATTCATCTGATTCATCTGAGTTTCAAATAAAGAATTGGCTCAGTTGAATGTGTGAAGCAGACAAATGTTCTAACACCCAGAGGGAAGGCCACTGCCATCTATTAGCAACAGTCTGAGCCTAAAAGGTTGATTTACATGTCTGTGTAAGTCATGAAAACATTTATGAAGCAGTAGACTCTTGTTTATTTGAAAAATGAAGAAAAACTTTTTAGACTGCCTCTCACAAAGAAGCTGAGAATACCACGTGCGGACAAACACAGTGAAGTGTATGTTCCATGGCGTAATGTGGTTTTGTATGCAGCCCCTGACAAAATTTAATAACTCCTCAGAAACTGCTTTGTGCACATATCTATTGTCAAACATCAAGGTTAAATTCCAACTCAATGAAAAAGGTATGCTTTTCAAGCGCCATAATCTTAAATTCTATAATCTGTCATAATGTGCCTATTGTAACATTCAGACCCTTTCCCTTGATTAATAATGGCCTCTTCTCATGGCTTTTGCAGTGTAAAAAGACAAATAAAACTCTCTTGAGAGCCTACTTCAGCCTTTTTACAGTGCCTCTTTTCTGCTTCTCGAAGGGCTAAAGGCTGTGTGCCTGTGTGTGTTCCTGCTGTCCATACAGCACAAAATGATAAACAACATTGCAGAAGGTCATGTTAGGAACTATGGGAGCACGACGGGAATGGAAGGAGGTAGAGAGAGATTGAGTGTGCCATGGAAAAGCCATCAAGTGTCACCTCACCCCACCACCACCCCACCTCCACCCCCATTTTCAGCTCAGTGCACTCTTTAGCAGAATTATTGATGGTGCTTGTGAGGTACAGAGGACTGGAATGAAGATGCCTCAATCCCTGGGCTGCAAAACAAGAGTTATGGCAAAGGGCGGGGCAGTGGAAAGAACAACACATGCAGTATTTATTGCTGTGTTCAATATGAGGAAAGACAGGATGAAAAATGGGGCAACATACATCTCACCCTATACTGCAGGGACTGTATTAGCAGCGGTGGATGAAGTAAAGGTGGCGATTACATACCATAAATGCATCGAATTCCAGGGAAAATTTAGTCAATGCGTCACGAAATCCCCCTGAGCAAAAGCAGAGTCATATCAGTACTGCACATATTGAAAATGAAAGTGTAATTTTGCTTTGCTTTGATATTATTGCAGATAATATTTGATTTATTTATTATTACTTAAAGCTCAGCATTTAATCCTGTAGCTTGTGGAGGTGGCGCTTATGTTAGGACGCAGAAGAATGAATCACATGCTCATATATTTTTGTTTGAAATTTCTTAATTTGTTTAGGTGCCAGAGCTGTCAGCTTGACTGACACTTGATGTGGATGTAAAATATATTCAAAAAAGGCAAGCACCTTAAAAAAAACACCTACAAGTGTAAGCAGTTTTGTCAGTCAGCCCAAACTTTGTGATTTTAAGAGAAGTTCAAGCTTTCACTTTAATCTGTGGAAGTGTAACTTAAAAAAAAAAGAGTGTGAAAAATATCAGGGTTTCATGTAACGAAAACCAACCCACCCAACTAACCCAAAGTGACTCACCGGAAAGCTGGTCTGCATTTTCAATTTTCCCGTATTACACGGAAACTTGCAGCACCTTGTCATGCATGGTCATATTACATTATGTGCGTGAGTCTTCTTGGCAGTGTAGGTGTTTAACAATGGATGACCATGGGTTGTTTCAGGTGTGAAAAGTGGTTGTATGAGTCGACGGTCCTGTTTCCGTGGTTTCATCAGACTTACAGTACCTTACACATCTCCTCCTGACTTTTTAGTGCTAACAGATGTTTCATTTCCCTATTCCCAGAATGTACAGCACATCATCATAATTCAGTTGTTTTTTTGTTTTGGTTTGTTTTTTTACACTACACTGCATGAGCACCTCTGATGTTGCTTTTACATCTCATAGAAAAAAAATATCAAGGTTAAATGTGTTGTGTGTTCTTTTTTCTTGGCAAAATTAATATTTCACACCATAACCCATTCTCAACCACCAACACAAAGAGATGACTCTCGTGTTGATGGTTGATGATACACACTGCTCCATGACTCATTTATAAAACGTATACACAGCAGCCACCCTTGATCTTTATTGAAACTGTAGCATGGGCAACAGGAAAGCATGACTCAAGCTAGACAGACAGAAGTAGGGCTCGTGTCCCTTTTGATAAATGCCACGGTCACGGGGAACGTTCATACGATTCCTGTTTATAGAAATGAGATTATCGACAGAAGGTGACTTTTTACAGTCTTGCAAAGAAAAAACAAACAAACAAACAAAAACACATCTTCTGATTAATGTAATTAAGGATAAAACCAAGGTAAAAATAATTTCAAAAATGTACAAACACCTACGTACAAGTGTGTGTGTCTGATAACTCTCTGGATGTGAAGGGGAGGTGGGAGTTGGAGGCAAACACAATCATTGAAGATGAAGTGTGGGAGGAGGCCCGTGGAAGAGGCCACAAACTTACACGTAGCCCAACATGGAAGGTGTTTAACTGGAAAATCAAGATGAGATTTTTCAGGACACCATTTATTTTATCTAAGAGTGACAAAACTAAAAGTGAGTTATGTTGGAGGGGTTGCAGACAGATTGGCGATTATTTACATATTTTCTGGGACTGCCCTGTCATAGAATCTTACTGGCAAGGGATTCAAGGAGAAACTCAAATAATATTAAATTGTAATTTGCCACTTGACCCAAAACACTATATACTGGGTTTGAAACCATTGGGTAGATTGGGAAAAAAGAAAGTTATTATATTCCAAATTTGTTTGATGGTGGTGATGAAAATGATAACTCGTTCCTGGCTTCCTCAGTGGAAAGAGGGTTTAAAAAAAGGTGTATGTGATGGAGAAAATTACTGTATAACTTCATTTGAAATTGGATATGTTTACTGATCTGTGGGCTTCTGTCACTGAGCATTTTGGATGGGCTTATTGAATGTTCTCAGTTGACATGGTAACCTTTATTTCTGATTACCATTTACTTTTGAACTGTAACACAGTAGGGTGGAATGTGTATGCCTATTGTATTTACTGTTTAGCTGGGAAAGTTTTATTGGCTGCTATACCTGCAGAGTCGCCATTTGTTCATATGTTCCTTTGGGTATTTTTGTTTGTTGTTTTGTGTAGTCATTTTATATAAAATTCTTGAGAATAAATATTGTTAAAAAAAAACAAACAAACAAAAAAAAACACAGCCTGAAACTGTCTGATTAAAGGAAGGCGGTTATGCTAAAACAAATGAATTTTCCTCAATACAAGTATTGCATTTAATTTTAAATGTAGTTATTATGCCCTCTAGAGGTGCATTACCAACATCACAAAACAAAACAAACTAAATCAACAGTTTGAACAAAAGGGGGAGGTGTTTGTATAAGGTAAGTTTCGATGCCACACTATCCCAAATGATCCATCCATCCGTCCATCCATCCATCTTCTTCCACTTATCAATCATCACTAATTTTACCATTAGTTTCAAACATAACTGTCTTTCTATTTTTTTTCTTGAGAAACAAAATAGAAACTAAATAAAATAAAGTGAGAATAAACAAACAAAAAAAAAGCAAAAAGATAATCCTAGTTATTTAACAACTCACCATCTTCCATAAATAAATTTCTGTCCCCACCATTAAGTATATCACCTCTGCCATTTTCTTTGTTGGAAAATGACAGATGCCACTGACACAGACAGCTGTGTCATTGTAAATGTTGAAAGCTGACACCACAGATAAGAAGATTTCCTTTCATGCTGTGAAATGACAGCTGGTTGTGAAATGTCGTGCCATGAAACATTTTCTGATAAGGAGTGAGTGAAGGCTGGCGAATTTGGCTGCAAGTAGGGACTGTAACAGACTTCCTTCTGGTTAGAAAAAGATCATATTAACTGTGTTTTAGGACTCCAGTTTGCTTTCTCATGTTTATAGGGCTGCGTTTTCTCAGGAGTTAGAGTGGTTCGTCCACTACTAGAGAGGCTGATGCTCCTCTGTTCACCGTGTTCTATGCTTAAAGGCCAGAATAAAGTGCTGCATAAATTGGTGAATTGTAGTAAAAAGAAAGTTTTGGGGGTGCTCTGGCAGAGAAGAAAAGTACTACACACAGCCATGTGAAAAAAATAAAGTTTTCACAGGATACTGATGCACTCTGATCATCAGCAAGTGTGACCATGTCTATAAAAGGTGACGTTTTGGCAGTTTGCAGGTTTGCAGCATTCAGATGTGTTAACACAAATGCCACAATCTACAGAGGAGCGGATGTCTCAGCAAGACTGAGCAAGTAAAATTTGTCTGGAAGGTTTGCCAGGAGAAGGGTCTTCCCTCTAAAAAGAACATGGCAGCACAGCTTTGGTTTGCAAAGTTGCATCTGAACAAAACACAAGTATTCTGGAAGAATTTCCTTTGAACAGATGAGCCCAAAGTGTCAATGTTTGGCCACAATGAACAGCGTCACACTGAAAACTAAACACAGTATATCAGCACAAACACATCACACCAAAAATGGTGGCAATGGGCTTTTTTTTGCAGCCACAGTTACCTGTGGCTGCAAAAAAAAAAAAAAAAAAAAAAAAAATAAAAAAAAGGTGTAAAGAAAAAAGGGGAAAAAGAACACCAAAAAAA
>VUQK01012088.1:0-19004 GCA_015106715.1 Bujurquina vittata
TGCGTGTGAGAAAAATATGATGCAATAGGAGAGAGGAATGGGCTTTATCCATGTTCATGCATGCGAGTTACCCCCCCCCCCCATCTCACACACACACACACACACACACCTTGACAGAAATGCTGCTGAGTAATTTTAACAGCAGATTGTCTTTTTTATTAACAGCTAAATAAAGTGAAACAGCGCTCACCTCACGCCAATTTTCCTTCATAAATGTTACTATATCCTTCTGCACCGACATCTGTTTGAACACCCAGGCCTGTGTCTCCTGGCTCTGTTGACTTTCATTTGCCCTAATTTCTTCTCTTTCCCAGCTGAAGATGTGTGGGAGAGTGTTCAGAGTGGATTTGCAACAGACTCCTGGTGTCTTCATTGGCAGGCCCAGCATGGTGGATCTTCCAGATAAAAGTCTGACAGCCTGTGACAGTCTGCTCTGCGTCTTCAGTAGGTGGGCACGCTGCCCAGTGCTCAGTAAGCGAATTAGGTGGGCAGTACGCCCAACGCTGCCCCTCTTGACTGACAGTGGCCCTGCCGAGTCGTCTTTAACTGCACAAGGAGAAAGTTATTAATCAGACATGTCCGCTTCTTCCAGCTTCTACTGCAGAGGAGGAGGACGAGGGAGACCTGGCTTGGTGATGAATGCCCTCACTATTACGCGTTTCAAAAGCAGAGTTTATCCATGAGGAATGGAGCAGCTTGTACATGGGCTGGGGGGAAATTGCCTTTTTCTCTGACCTGCAGCCAAGGGTGAGGAAGTGAATGGAAAGCGATATGAGAGCGCCTGCCCTCTGAAGTGATGAATACGGTGCAAATTAGAGGAAGAGGCCTTTTGATCTTCAGCACTTTGGCTTTTTCTATTCTTACCGCTCGAAATTGTTTTCTGTCTTTTGCTCCACAGCCCGTTCCCTGCCTCGCTCATTTTTTTCTTAATCTCTCCCCACTTTTCTTCCATTTCTTTATCTCCTCCATCTCAGCTTTCTCCATGCTGCACGGCTTGTGGGGGTGTGCGGGTTGACAGGTTGAGCTCGGGGAGGTCGAGAGGGCAAGGGCAGCATTTGCAGATTGTGGGACAGAAAGCTGAGACAGCACGGCCTTCAGTGAGAACACAGTGTGCAGCAGGAATCGCGAGGCCATGCAGAGTCACAGTGAAGCGTGACCTTGAGCCGTGAGCAGAGAAGAAATTGACTCAAATCCATCGAGTCTGACGCAGAATCGCAGGCCTTCCTGTTCAAAGTGTGCACACGCAGGCATGTGGTGTTTTGCTCAAAATAGATTGGACAGAACCCATCATGAATTATTATGAAAGGCCGTTTTTATTGCAGTGCACTGCTGAGAGATAAACATATTAGTGTTTTCATCATGTCTGCCTTTTATTGAGATTCATGAGTGCGGGATTTCATTTGCAACAAAAGGTTTGGCTTAAAATATTGATTATTAATTTCTGTGTAGTCATCCAGTGGACTCTTGCTTGCATTCATGATTAATTTGAGCACATGAGATCCATAATACCTTATTTATCCTGCAGCAGGATGAACTGCAGGTGAATGATATATATGTGTAGCTCATATAAATGCTCCGAATAGCACCGCAAGCCACAAAATTACACAAAGTAACCAACACAAAGCCTGTGGCACACGAATCTTTGCATTGCACGTGAGGAGGAAACCAAAACTGTGCTGTCTGAGAGCAGAATGATGGAGTAGTTTAAAAATACATGCAATTTTAAATAGACTCAGTCTTTACTTGGAGACAGTCCTGCTGGACTGACACCATTGCCAACCTGGGAAAACAAGTTGGCTGTGTTCTACCTTTTTTTCTCCAGTTTCAACCACTTTGTAGTTGGAATTATTCTGCGTAGAACTGAGTGTTTGAACTGTGTTTACAGAGTGGGTGCATATTTTAAATGGTCCTACGCTGTCATTTAAAAAAAAATTAGAAAAGGCTCCTTTAAAGCTCATCCAAAAAATTAACATTTTATATCTCCCACAAAGCCCTTGGCATGTTAAACTTTACATTGGGTGATGATCAACACCCACATAACTCCGTTTGAAATTCGAGCCAAATGCAAAGGTTCACACCTGATGATAACAGGTTGAAATGTTAAGCTAGTGCTTGCTGTCATTTTGCAGTCTTAAATAACGATGTCATTCAAAAGATAGTTTGAAATTTGGTGCAGTCTATTCTGGGACACGTGCGCGCCGCGTCGCGATGCTGCCATAATGCGTTTGCTCACTCAAACTGAACATTCTTTTTCGAATTAGTGCAAATCTGTGGCTGGAAAAGCAGCTATTTAAAGCACAACCAACCCAACCTGACTGGAAAACCTTCTGAACTTCCACTTCACATTATTGTTTCCCTTTCAAATTGATGTTAAAATGACTAAAAATGCATCTATTTAATACACAGCACACACTGACTTGAACATACATAAACTATGTGGTAAAAGACATATAATAAAGGTGTACAATAAAGCAGTCTAATAAAATGCTTTCCTGCCTACAATAGATTTCTATCTGTTGTGATAAGCTCACAACAGATAGAATAGTGACCAGATTCCAGCGGCGGATGTCATGGAAGAGTGATTTGGTGCTGATTAGACTGTTTTTTTCCTACTTTTATGGAAGGAGAGAGGAGGATGAACCCTCCATTGCAGCTGTTTATAACCCTCACACCTGGCTGCTTTTCCCTGAGTTGCTTTTCCCATCTGGGGCTTTGCTTCAGTTCTTCAGGTCATCTGCAGTGAAGTGAATTTAAGATATTTTTTGATATACTGATTTTAATTATACAAAAACATAACAAGGAAGTGGAAGGCTTCTGAGACACAAAACTACAGAATAAATTAATCTTCTTCATTTTCATGTTTTCCTTTGATTAAAGCTAAAATGTGTTGAGAATTGTGACTGCGTGGCTACAAAATCTGATTTAAGAGAAATATTTGAGCTAAAACTGTCAACTACAGAAAAAAATGATCATTTATATCTTTGTTGATTTTTTCACTGTAGGGTTCTCACTGAAATAGCTCTGTCCTCGATTGCCCTCCTCAGGTGTTTTCTCATTAAGTAATCATTAAAACTGAGTGACCCTCACGAGCCACCGTACTATGTAGCTATCTGGTAGAGCCTGTGAGGACTTTTATTTGAGATGTTTTCCAAGACAAAAACCCAGTTCTTTGCTTTAAGAAACATTTACCAACACCAGTTTATGGAACAGTTTTCCAACCACAAAGCAACCTAAATCCATCCTTCCATCCTCATTAGACATCCCAGAAAGATTGTCACACCTGTGAATGTTGCCTTTGGTCTTCAGTTGAAAGATTAAGGGGAACATTGAAAACTTCTCTTCTCCGGACTCAAGAATTTTTATTATTCTTTAAACCGATGTTTCACCTGTTGGGGTGAAGTCTGCCTGTTAAAATCTTTAGCAAACATTCGGGTTGGAAGGCTAAAAATGATCTTACTGCCTCTAGACCCACTAAATGTTTATTCCTCTACAGGAAATCCTTTAAATGACAGAAGAAACAATTGGTGAACGCCACCTTTAAAACGAATCACCATCTTTTACAGTTGAAGCATTTCTCTGAATTGATCATTATTGATCACTGTTTGGGGTTGTGGTAATGGAAATGGAAAGCTGGTGAGTGGGCGCACTGATTTATATCCTTGTGCATATTTGCCACCAGTAATACTTTAGCTGACACCAGCAGCACTGTTTCTATCTAAATATGTGTCTTCTGTGCCAGTTGGCTCGTGCTGTGGCACACGGAGCAGATTTCCTGCAGTAGCATATGTTTTAACTCAAAAGAGCCCAGCAGTGCAGCCTGTAGCTGCTCACTCATGGACAGGCCTTAGTGAGACTGTACATTAGTGTTCTTGAGGTCGAACCAATGGGAATGATGGATACATTGTCTCACAGAGCAGCTTCCAGTCATCACAGAATGAGTGCTTTTCATGCTGGGATTTTGTGTTTTTTTAAAAATTCCCTGTTATTCTCTAACTACACTGAAAACAGTGAGAAATTGTGTTCAGTCGGGCTCTCTGCAGGGTGACCACTTCCCTGGGAAATGCTGCTCATTTGCCGAATTGCTTGTGAATATATGTGCAGAGACGACTGGAGGTTGATGATGATTTATGGTCAGCTGGGAAGCTGCAGCTGTGAGACTACACGTGCAAGAAAATGTATGGAGATGCAACAGATTTCCACCTTGGCCATGCAATTTTGTGCGTAATGACGACTCTAAATTCTCTTCCTGTGATTTTCATCTTTGTAATACTATCTTTATAGTTATCAAAGGGACGGCATGCAGTGTAATTAGTTTCAAACTGCTATGAAGTCCTTAAAGGTAAAAGTTTTTAGGAGAGCTAAATGAAAATGGACGCGCTCTCACACCTGTCTGGTGAGTATAAACCTACAGTAAGCTCAGCAGCCAGACTGGAAATGGAAAAAAAAATTCCTGTAAGTATATCACCGTCATAATGCAGCTGTGGTACATCGATGATCACCTGTCTGAGGAGAACAAAGAAATGCTGCTTTCAGTTTTGCTGACTTATTTTCAAATAATAATGGCTCCAAAAAAAGGCACTCCATACATCACCAAAATGAATTTTGTCTCATCAGCTGCAGAACTTTCCAACCATTCATCTATGTGAGTTGTGGCATCTAGATGTGGATCCGTGCCACCCAAACCTGTCTCAAACCTACCGTGTGCTTTCGGTTTTGTGCATTTGAGCGCACGGTGTAGTGACACATCCGCTGGGACAACAGACATGAGGTTAAAGCAATTCACCACGGATATGACTGGAGTCTGTTTTGGCACTGGTAAAAAAAAATGGGCAGTGACAAGCATGGATACCAGATGGCAGTGAATCTGTAATTATGATTCTCTGGTGCAAAATGAGGCACCGGTGGAATGAAATCCTACCGCAGCTACAAATATCCTGCTTGCAAAAAAAATCTTGTGTAGGAAATGGTTGAGCAGCCACCCCGGTTTCCTTAAGGTGCAGGTGTGCTGAGGAAAGATCCTTTAATACCAGCAGACTGCAGCAATGTTGGTGTTGGTGACAGTGTCTTCGTGGAATGGTAATTACCTGCCCAATCAAAAACAGAATGAATACTGACGAAGACAGTTGCACTGAATTTAAATAGGATGCGCCTATAATGGCTCCCAAAAGGAGAGCGGGGTCTGTGCTTGCCCCAGAGGGACTAACCTGTGATTTAGCCTCCTCACTTTTGTATGTGACAGGGTGGCATTGTGGCATCTCCCACCCCCACCCCCTACCCCCCGTGACCCTGACTGCTCCCTCTTCCGTAGGAGGGTGCATAATTGTCTAATTAAATGAAGAGACAACAGCCCAAGCATACCTCATTAAAGACATTGCTCCATCAGCTCCTGCCTCTCCATTTCTTTTAAAAGGCACTCCTCATCCTGGCAGGAAAGGTCAGAGCGAGAAGTTGGACACGGTTGTCTATTCTATCCTGGGATTGAGGCTAAATTAGATTAGTTATTTTATCACTTCATAGACCTAAAGCTTGGGTTAGGAAACAAAAAATGTATGATCTCTTAACATATTGCAATTTCAATGTTCTGGAAGGGAAGTAGACTCCTGCACCTTCTCTTAGCTCTATAAAATCTAGTCAGCGATGGGAGACCGGCGATCAGGTGAGTAGTATATAGTACACACAAAATAGTACCAGAAATAAACCAGCTGCTATTACTGCAGTGCTGTCTCCTGGTAATATGTATGTTTGAATCCAACCACGTTTTACAATGAAGGCCGGGGAATCAGAGGAGAATCAGTGCAGTCGTCAGCTGCTCTAAAAATAGTGAAGAAACTGAATGCAAAACTCTTCCTGCACAAAGAGTTGCTGTTTGAGCTCATACTCTTTACATAAGAGGGGAGCACCAACATGTTTGCTAGAAGTGTAGTAAGAATATTAAAAGAAAGGATTTTGTTACCAATAACAGCACAAAGGGTTTAGTCTGACAGCAGTCAGTCGAGCAGTGACTAATATGCAGCCACTGGATTAAGAGTCAAGATTGCCTTGATTGTCACAAAAGCAGACGCTTTTAATCTGATTACAGAAAACAAGCAAAAAATTGATTAATCGAGCAATTAAAAAAAAACCACTAAAATTACTGGTCACATGGAAGTCAATATAGTTTAGCTAGCTACTCTAGCTAAACTAAAGGAAGTATGTGTGGATGGAGTCTGCAATAGAAGTGAAGAGGGGAGAGCTGCATGGGGAGCGTTGGCCATTTTTAGTGTATTTTTTTCCTCCCTTTCTCAGATTTCTGCCTACTGCAGCTTTAATGCTGCTCGCAGTTTCTTCTTGTTTTTTTCCTTTTTTTTACTACTTGCTGAATCTGCCTTATTGATCATATGACCTATAAACAATTAAACCTATGGCCCAAAGGGGGCAACCGCCCAAAGAAGAAGAAAGCCAACATTGGTAATAAAATGCACTATTTGTCAGGATAATACACAGAACAGGACTGCTGGAACTATTGTTGAGTGGTGCTGCTTTTTTGTATTTTTTGTATTGATGAGGCATGCGCTGCTGAATAATTTCAGCAGATAAATGAGCCAGGGTTTGAGCTGCTTATAAATGAGACTAGCTGAGCGAAAGGTTCCCGAGGAGCTTTGCTCAGTGCTCAGAATACAGTGAAATAATTAACTCGCAGATAGCACCATCTCTGATGCATAACAAACTAATTCAGGCATGCGTGTATTAATGTGATGATTTTACAGGTTAGTTTTTGCATTTTATACATATGAAATATTTCACATGATGTCGAACAGATTTTTCTTTTCATATTTAAGATTAAAATATGCAAAAGAAATGTAATTTCAGAAATGCTCACACCTTGAAAAGAGATCAGTACACTGAGAAAAACTGAGTATGAATACTGGTATTGGTCTATATGGTCTACTCCTGATGCTAAATGTAACATTTCAGACAGCAGTCCACAAACACATCTTCCTTTCCCATAATTTCCCCCCACATACACATAAATATTTCAGCAGATGGATGCTGGGGGGTTAACACGTGTCCTGTCTGAAATGTTAGTGGTGTCTTCGGCGCTATTGACAGAGCAGTCTGCCCTGCATGTGGAGCCACCCTGGACCAGTTTATTCTTGCACTGGAGGGGGAGAGAGAGAAAGAGTTTCCAGTCTTGGATTGAGAATGACCGCATAACCAATCATAAACATCAAGTACTAAGCCTGACGTCCAGCCTGCTCATAATCTGGACTCCATAGATTTTGTGTCAGCCTGTAAAGGAGCCGCTTGAATTTTGCTTGCGGGTCTTCGGGGGAGCACAAATAATCTTATATGAAGTGACAGCTGGAGAGAGTGGACGCTGCTAACCACACTTTTGCTCCACTTTTGCGTCACAGGGATGTGACCGGGGTCGAAGACTGAGAATGAGAAAAATAATCACGTGGCTCTGTATGGGCTGCACTTGCAGCACAAGAATAGTTTTGTGCAGTGTTATTATTAGGTGGACCTCTCATTTGCTTTCCTACTTAGAAAGTTAGCTTCTGCTGATGCAGCAAATGCACAGTCTTTCTGCCTTGACAGATTTTATAAGTGACATGCAATAAAAGCCCTATTCAGTGCTGCCACTTTGCTGCGATTCCCCCACTTGTCCAGAAAATAAATCGAGTTACTCGAGGACCAGGTAAATTGGCTAAATCCATATCAGTTGCTCCACAACCTCTTCGGAGCTGGAATAATAAATATCCCGTGGCTGCACACTAAATGCCCAAACTAAGACTTAAAGCTGACTTTATGTGAGGGATTTTGTTTATGTATTTTCCTCTGATGTTGATGGATGATTGGGGCTTTGCTGCTTTAGGCCATGAATAATTCATTAGAATGAGAGTTGGTTTCAGAAGTTGGCTCCTTTGCAACAATAATGGCTTGGGACATTGTTAGGGATATAGTGTTATTTAATTAGACCCAGAAGCTGTGGTCAGTGCAGGTGCTCGAGCAGTAATAATCAGCTAAGTGCAGAGCGTGTGTTTGCTGGTGGGTGCAAACTCAAGACAACCAAACATGAGTTTAAACTACTGACAAGGTGGCACCTCGCAGGCTTTGTGGTACATGAAATCTATAATCATGCACAGTTTAGCTAAAGCTTGTAAAGTCACAGCTTTTCAGCCTGATTTTTATTGTCTGCCACAGTTTCTGAACAATGTTTTTTTGGCCTTTATTTAATCAGGTGTATCTACTGGATCAAACAATTTAACTCTGTTAATTTTTTTAGACAACAGTGCCAAAACATTTGCTGCCTTTTCATTTTTAATATGACTATAAAGTTGATACATTTGTGTCTCTTGTTTCTTGGGAGCTCTAGGAAACCATGGCTATCACTTTTTTCAAACCTCACTTTAAATTTCTTGGAGTACATGATAAATTAATTAACAGAAAAATTGCTAGATGCAGCCCAATCTTGACCAGAACAGACTTTATTCGCTCTTTTTAGGCCAAATTGTGTCAGCTAAGCCACACCTGTGTGATAGAGAAATAAAAATAACTTCCCAGGGTTCCTTTTACAAGCACATCTCATTTGTCTACCCTGTCGACCTGCTGCTGGACAGAATGCAGATGCATGCATCAAGGCCAATAGAGGGAGCCCAATAGCTATTTGTCCTCCTGCTGAGACGAGGCGAGTGGGTACCGCTGTGCTTTGTTTACATGCAAAGTGTTTTAGTGAATTATTAAAAGCTTAATTAATGAAAATTTCTCCGAGTGAGATATGGGCAGGAGGTTAACTTTTCAAAAGCGATTCATATATTTGAGGCCGACATAAACTAAGTAGAATACGTTTGGTGGCCTTTGCATTAAAGAACTGAAAGCAGGTGGAGAGCTTTGGAAAGCCTGCTCCAGCAGATGGGTGATGAGAGGCGTGGAGTCTGACACAGCTGTGATCCGTCACTTTTTCAAGGTGTTTCAGGATTCAGAGGTTTCCAGCGGTTCTCAGGCAGCTATAGGAGCCTGTCAGCTGGTTTACTTCAGCACCGGAAAGGGAGACTGAGTGTCTCAGGGGGACAACAGGCTTTTCTATTACTTTACAGCCTTTGCAGGAGTGGTTATCCCACAATGCTGTCATGCTCTGCTGATGTCCTCGACTCCAGTACACAGAAGTCAGAGGGTGACTCTTTAACCATCCTCTAAAGATTACTGACATCATACGCTGTTGTCACAGATGACACTCAGATCTTTTATCTATTATGGGAAACAGGTTTTATTGCACATATCTCTGGTATATATTTAAATAATACTGGAAAATCTTTATAACAAATGTTAGAGGAAAAGGTGCTCCATCTGAGTATTACTTTTGTAGTGATTTGACCATCTGGCTGGGGATGAGTGATGGATTTAATTAAAGCGAGGATTTATATTTCTTTTGTAACGAGTTGCTGTTTTTAGCACGGCTCTGAGTCCACAAAGGTCTGCTGTTAAACTCCAGACAGCACTGCTGTTTCAGTTTGAAGGGCTCAGGAATATTACTCCAATAAATATTTGATGAAAGAGGAAGTTCTATCGATTCATTACGCTGTGAGTAATATGGGTATGTGTTCATTAGGCTGCCTCTGAGTATCCGTGTTTAATATTCTTTGTTTACAGAGCTGGGTCACATATGGGGAAACACATGAATATGGAGCAGGTAGCCTCCACTCGTCGCTGAGCTGTGCACAGATGCTCATCGTGAATTCTGCACACACACACACACACACACACACACACAAACACACACACATACTGTACATACACAGACTGAGCTCAGGGACATGTACACGCACACACATGCACACTCCTTTTCTTCTAATCAAAGCTATCAAAGCAGGTTTGGTACATGCATACATTTCCATGATTGACAGAGAGATTTCGCTGTTATCTGTTATTGCTTCCTGGTAAAATAAAACCTCATTGTCTCTCTCTGGTGCAGGAGTCCAGTTATAATCTTAGACATCACCTCCTGACTCATACAAAAGCAGCTTCTGGGTGGGGAGGGGGTGGTGGAGAAGCAACATGAAGGAGGCGATGAACACAGGGGTGGTGAGTGTCTTTCTGTGTGTGCTTTTCTGCATCCTTGAGTGTCTCTATGTATGTGTGTACAGCTGTGGCTTGAAAGAAAATAAAGGAGGGGATTTCTGTACCAGGAGAGAGACGTGGGCTCTGCCCCATAGCATTTGGCACAAAGGGCTTACTCCTATTATGCATGCTGGTGGTATCTGTGAGAGATAAGGTTCGGTCCTGGGAGATAAGGTTGCGTTCTGCTAATGAAACACATGCTAAAGGTTTGTATGGAAACTTCCCCTTTCAACTTCTCATTTTTTATTTGGAAGCATTTCATTCCCTCCCCAATATTACTTCAATATCATCCGCCCCTCCTGTCTTTGCATTTATATGAATAGCCTGACTGGCAGCGTTTAATCATATCAGATCATTCACCTGCAACCTCAACCTTCAACATTTGCATGAATGACATTTGAAATCAACCAAGGACGTATAAAAGTGATACTAAGTTAATTAGAACCGATATTGCAGAAGCAGCAGTGCCAGAGAGCTCCTCTGCCTTAGCATAGCTGCTTCTTTGTTTATATCCCTGTGCTTTGAGTATAGCTGGGAGGCATGGCAAGTTGAATTCACTCAGGTGATGGGTTTAGTGTGAGAGGATATGGAGTGGGAGCTCCCTCCTCCCTGCTGACTTTCCTAGCCGGCTCTGGCATTAAAGCAGCCCAGACGACGGCATGACAGCTGTTTCCTATGACTAGGGGAAAAACACAGTGATTCACTTCCTCAGTTGGCCTCATTTGGGAAGAGATGGAGTGTGGCCAAAATTCTCTTTCCTCTGGCGCAGAGATGTGGACAGCAGAAAAAGGTCATCGGCAGAGAGGAGAATGGGAGAGGAGGCCGGTTTTAAATGACACAACCAATATTTCAGCTCCAAATGCATTTTAACCTTTTTCTATGTGAGATGAACTATGACGCTTTTTTTCTGTTGTAATTCTTCTACCCAGAAAAGGCAAATTATTTAATATTTGGGATGAGACTTTTCAACTAGCCTATATTTGTTTGCAAATATGGAATTTTTCCCTATTCCTTCTGACAGTAAAAGTTTTAGAGCTATATTACTCATGATCTATTGTATTTATCTGATAAAATATAAGCTGCAGTATTAGCCAAGTGAGACAAAATCATTTTATTTTAATTCTATATATAAGCTGCTCTGTAAAGAGTGATGTGAGAAATGTTTTTAAAACTTTGGCAGTCGCTACTTTCTGGCTGTAACATTTAGAAATCACATAAATGTTTTGTTGGAACTTTGTTGCCAACTGGAAGCTTCCTGTCAACACAATGTAAAACTGATTGATTCACGAGAGTTTTTGGCAGTTGCACTCTTGCAATACAACACATAAGGATGACAAATTCTCACCTTTTTTTACGCTTATGATTATTAAGCACAAAGTGATTTTTGTTTCCTAACCCTATAACCATTCTGATGCAAAATATATACTCACAGGCTAGTACACCTGCTCAACTGCTCAACTTAATGCACATATCTAATCAGCCAATCACACGGTAGCAACTCAGAGCATTTAGGCATGTAGGCGTGGTCAAGAGGACCTGCTGAAGTTCAACCTGAGCATCAGAATGGGGGAAAAAGGTGAATTAAGGGACTTTGAATGTGGCATGGTTGTTTCAGAAGTTTCTGCTCTACTGGGATTCTCCCACCCAACCATCTCTAGGGTTTCCAGGGGGTGGTCTGAAAAAGAGAAACTTTTCAGTTCTCTGGGTGAAAATGGCTTCTTGATGTCAGAGGTCAAAGAAGAATGACCTGTCTACCACTACCGCTGCCAGAGTGAAACGGCGATTCCCTACGCCTGATTTTACGCACCGTCAGGAGCAGCTGACCTGAGAGATCAGGTGGGAGCATACAGGTACAGCAGCTCAGACAGGTAAGGCGGGGACAGTCCATTTAGGGATTTGAGGCCAAATCATAATTTGAAAAAAGGATCCTAAAATCAGCGGGCAGCGAGTGGAGTGAGGCTAAAATAGGTGTAAATGTGCGCATGTTTGTGAGCACCAGTTAAAAGACGGGCAGCGGCGTTCTGCACCAGCTGTAGCCGAGCAATGAGGACCCACTAGGCCCCATATACAGTGTATTACAGTAATCCAGCGGAGTGGTAACAAAGGCGTGAATTACTGTCTCAAAGTCTCACCTCTGAACTGGCGTTATTTTGGCCAGCTGCCTCAGTCTTAATCTGGCTATCGAGCTTAAAGTCTGAATCTGCTTTTACTCCCAAGTTTGTGATATTTTGGGATCAAGTTTTGTTCTTTTTGTTGGTGTTATTCATAAGTGCCCTGTTTGTTTTTTGCTCGTATTTAGTTTCCTGTATTTGGCTTATTTTCTAGCCTCGTTATTTAGGTCTGATCTTCATTTATATGTTTCACTGTATGCCAAATCTTCAGTTATTGTTATCGTGACTCTCAGGTTGTATTTAGTTGGATCCATTTTCTGCTCCTCCTTTTGTCTTTCTGTCTTCGCCTGTGTTAAGTTAACTCTTGATTCCCTGTTCAGCGGTGCCGTCCTGTTTTATTTTGGTAATGGCTGTGTTGTGTTTCTGGGTCCTTTGACACAAGTTTTATTTATTTAAATGTTCTATTTGAGTCCTGTTTACTGTCATGGTTGCTTCATATATTCTTCCTTTGTGCATTTAGTTTGAGTTCCTCGGTGTTCCATCCAGTTGTGTCAAGTCTCCTGTCTTAAGTTTATTTATGTGTCTGTGTTTTTGTCGTTTAGTTATTGCACTTCCTGTTTTATTTTGAGAGTTAGTGTTCCTCTTGATTTGCCTTTTGCTTCCCTTGTCCTTTGGCAGAGTGCCTGTTCCCCTTGCACTAGTGTTTTCTATAGCCCTGGTGCCTTTCCAAGTTTAAAATTTCCAGTTTACATTTTTGAACTTTACCTTTTGAAAAGCTGGAATATATGGCTTGCTTTTGCTTTTGAGTCCTCCAGCTACACTCCACAAGGTCAGTAACATCTACTGACTATGGCAGGTTACTCTACCGTCTCCACTGGTTATATTTCGCCTCGTTATCCTGTGATTATAAATAGTCTCAGTACTGTGTGAACTTTAGCTCTGTATCTCCCTGTGAACCTGTATTCCCTGTTGATTTCTAGGGGTTTGGATTCTCTTGCTCAGTTCCCTGTTTGCTCTTGTGTTTTGGACTGTCGGCATTAAATGCAATTTTTAAGTTTGACTGCTGTGCTTTACATTTGGGTCCACGATAAACAGCTTAACCAGTAACTCAAATGAGTGAATTTCAGTTTAATTGAATTTAAACTAAAATATTAATCAAAAGGCACAAAAGACGCCTAAAAAAACTGAACAAAAAGAGAATTCATTTAATTTCTGTAAACTGCAATAATGCATTCTCATCTGTTTTAGATTATCTCGGTTCTTTACACTAAACACTGCTGATAATGGCACTAAATGAGACATTTATGACTTTCGTATTTACTTCTCAGCAGCCCTGAGAAACCTTTTGTTTTATTGTCTTTACTGCTTTCTGCCTTAAAAATAAATTTGAGTTTAGGGATTCACGGGTTTTTTTTGGTTCAAAAAATGAATTTTTACAGTAGAGCCATGCATTAAGGAGTCAGCTTCAGAAGCATTGTTTACCAAATGTGAATAGCCTTAAGATGAGCCATTTCGATGTCCTTCTTTGGAAGCAAGAAAAACCCTATTATTATGATAAGCCAGTAGAAGCAGAGCCTCATATGCAGCCTCATAACTACTGGCAGTAACGGTGTGTCCTTGCATCCAGACATTAGCATTTATCCTGCCGTCTGGGGTATTGATTCATGAAGTGAAATCTCATGCTGATAGTCACCTTCGTTTTGCAAGTGCTATGAAGGCTCTTGAAATCTCTGAGTACCGTGCTCAGCGCCAGCTCAATATCTAAATGCAATCTTGTAGTTAATGTAGGTTGGACAGTAAGGATGCAATAGATGATCCACAGCAGACACTTTCATTCAAGGGAAAATTTGTTTTCCCAATTTGTGTGTGAGCTGTAAAAGCAAGTGAAACAGGAAATGGGCGAAAGCCAATGGCACATGAAATTCTCAACACTTGGAAGAAACAAGACATTTATCCAAAAATAATGATTTAAAGTCATATAACAAATTAATCAAATGAAATCCTTGTGCCTTGTCGTGCGCTTTAAATCAATGGTATAAGTGATCTCCACTGTACAATCGATAGTCCTCCCATGCTTCTTCAAACATTGATCCCCTCCTCTGAGATTTAATTAGTTCCTGAATATGCTCAGTGCAACATGAATATCGTGGTATAGCGATCGAGCAGTGCTGTGATCTATACTGCAGTTGTCCAGGGATCAATTACGAATGTTGTAATTTGCTATTGATGTAATTGATGCATTTGTCCAATTATGCTGGAGACAGTCGTCAGCCCTTTTTACTCTGCAGCTCAATAAACAGCCCATCAGTGGTGCGTCCTCAGGAGGAACAATAAGCCGACTGTCCACTCGCCTCTGATTTACGTCACTGATTGGACAGATTACTAATCTGATTTGGAGATTTGTTTATGTGGAAAGGAAATGCTCATTACTTCATCGCCGGCACTTTAAGTCCTCTGCGCTCATGCTCATACAATAGATGAGTCAAAAACAGGTTTTTTGTTGCTGAAATACAGTTTACATAAGGCTAGAACAGAATTGGTACAAATGAGCTTGACGTCAGCGGCATGGTTGCGCGGTGGTTAGCAGTGTTGCCTCATAGAAGGTCTGGGTTTGAATGTGCCTTGGCCTTTCTGTGTGGAGTTTGCATGTTCCCCCAGTGTCTGCGTGGGTTTTCTCCGGATACTCCGGTTTCCTCCTGCAGTCTTAAGACATGCAGTTAGTGGGGTTAGGTTAACTGGTCAGTCTAAACTGCCCATAGGTGTGAATGTGAGTGTGAATGGTTCTGTCTGTGTTAGCCCTGGCAGCCTTTCCAAGGTGTACCATGCCTCTTGCCCTATGACGGCTGGGAAAGGCTCCAGCAACCTCATTCACCCCTACCCCACGTCCCTCCATGACCCTAAAAAGGATGAATGGAAGAGGCTGGATGGAGTCTGAAAGTCCAAATTTGTTGTGACCACCTTTATTCTTCAGCACAGCCTGAACTCTCTGAGGCAGCTTTCTTGTCATTTTATTTATGTAGACTTCAGGAATAGTTCTCCAGGCTTCTTGAAGCACATTCAAAGCTCTTCTTTGGAAGCTGGCTGCCTTTTGTTCTGTTCTCTATCAAGATGATCGCACACTGCTTCAATAATGTCGAGCTCCGGGCTCTGGGGAGGCTAATCCATGACTGATGGTGTTCCTTTGTGTGTTTTTCTATCCAGGTATGATTTTACTGCATTGGCAGTGTGTTTGGGTTCATTGTCACGCTGAAAAATAAAGCCATATGCTTTCCAGATGGTATACCACGCTGAATCAAAATCTGACATTACTTTTCTGTGTTATAATTCTATCAATTTTGACAAGATCTCCAACTGCACTGGTTGAAATGCAGCCTCCACCATGTTTTAGAGATGGCTTTAAAAAGCTATTAATAAAAAAAGATCACCAATTATGTGTTATGTGCAACAGGATGCCAGTAAATTGGTTCTTTGCTAAGTTGTCTGTTGTGGGTAGACACAACACTGCCTTTTTTATGCTTAAAGCATTCCTCGGTCAGTGTTAAGTGGTTTAATAAACAAAGAAATTCCTCTGAAATTCTTCTGAAAATGGTCAGGTACAAGGCCTGGACTGGAAATGAGCAGCCAAAGTCCAAAGAAAAGCTTGGCACTATTGCTCAAAACCACTTTAAAAATTCTAAGAAATTCTGGCTCCTTGGAAGCAAAATATAAATAAGCAATGGCTCCAGACTTTTGCACAGTACTGTATATGTAAAAATATTTCACCAAATAACTGATAACTTTGCATCTAACATCAACACTTTTATTGAAAGTAAGACTTCATAAAGCAAAAATGAAAGAGACATTAGTATCATCACTGATAACTGAGAAGCCATCCACCCATTCAATTCACAATGACCTTTTAAAGAACATAAAATCTTGTGAGCCCTTGATGTTAGGCGCTGAATATAAATGGCCTAACAAAGTAGGAGTTGTTAGCTAGTCCAGAAATATCTGGAATAAGAGCAGGACACACACTGGGAATGTGGAATAGCAATCCTTTCTTTGAGCTGATGCTTGTTTTTTGTACCTGATCCATGATTGGGGAAAAAAAGAAGGGAAATGGACAAAAACTTGCTACATTCTGTTTTGTGGTTTATCCTGTTGGACTCGTGGGAGGAACTTGTATCCCGGTGTCTTTCTCCACTCTGCTGCAGCAAAGTTATAATCGATTCCATTTTAGGTTTAGTGCGCTTTTGTTTTGTTTTTTTTGTTTGTTTTAACTAGTAGTGCAATCAGAATCTAGCAATGCAAAGCAAGACAACAGCCTAACCTTTCATTGCGTGGGCCCCTATAGGTACCCTGTGTTGCTGCTCATCCCAGCAACACAGAGCTGGACTTCCTTGGATTTTCAGTAATACACCTGCCAACTGAGACACACAAACATTTACAGAGTCCTGAAATTATTAAAAAGAAACTCTGTGGACTTCTAATAGTTTGCGTGAAGTCATGGAAATGGTGTATTTAAATTCATTTCAAGCCTGTAGTACACTTTGTAACAGCTGTCAAAAAGTAGTTTGAAAGCGATTTTGGCACCAACCACGAACCCAAAAGCTGTATTTTAGAAGAAACCTGCTTGAACTTCTTGATATTTCCCCTACCATTTCCTTAAATAGGTTTCCAGCCGTCTGTTCTGCTATTTTATTTTTAACAGCATGTTCAAGGTTCAAAGTCCTTTCACAAGCATCCCCGGATTCATTTCAGCTGTAAAACCACAGACTCATCTCCAAACTCGTCTCTTTTTAGTTCAAAATATTGTTTCAACTCATGTCAAACTTGTAAGTAAAAAGGCCCTCTGCCCCTTTCAGCTTCTCGCAGTTTTATGACCGCAGTATTGATTTTACATTTACTGATTTTATATACAACGTTCCTGATTAGGATCTCCATCTTCATCACTGAAGGACCTGGTTTGTCATTTACACTATGCACACTCACAATATGAATGCAGTTTTATAATTAGCTTAATCGATCTGATTAAAAGCAAGAACATGTTTTCTTTTCTTGTAGGCAGTAATTGCATGTGTAACACTAATTAGCACTGCTTCCAGGGTCAACAAAGTGTGTGGGGGGGGAATTGCTAAAATATTAGCACAATTTAAATTTGAATTTAGTTGAACAGCCACCAGAGGAATGTAAAATTTAATGCATATATTCTTGTTTAATTACATCTAGTCAAACTTCTCCCCCAAGACTGTCAGTATAGCAGCCATTCCCTGAGTCAACCAGCTTATTGTTTTCCTACAGCTAATTTAAATCACAGTGGTGGGAAAACAATGAAAAATTACAAGCAAACTGAACAAAACCAAGTGAGTAAATTAAAAAAGAACGAGTGACATAAACTTCAGGAATTTTAAAGCTTACAATAATTACTTAAAAAAAATCATATCCATTAAAACATCTTTGCAGCCTACTCTGTGTGTGAGATCCAATAACTTCATTTTCTTGTGAACACTTTTTTTTTTTTTGATAAACGACATCTGTCTCTCATATGGACAGCTGCTCACTTTGCAATAAAAAGGCCCAGTCTGCTACAGGTACATCTGTTTCTCTGGAATAAAATGCACTGCCAGGCAAGCAAGTTCTGTTTCATAGTTTTAAAGAGCTGACATTTTAGACTGACATTTTTCTTTCCCTCTCCATTACCTGCTTGTTGTCTTACCGCTGCTCCTGGCGGGTTATTTCATGGCTTGTACTGATGTGCATTTTCATTTTAATTGGTTTGGATATATTTTCTTTGACCCTTTCATCAAAGTTCTCAAGGTTTTTGTGCAGCTGTCTTAATCAGACTTGATGAGATTGGCACTTGAAGCTGCACATTCTTTTGGCAGATTTTTTAAAAAAATTATTGTTATTAAAAGGTTCCGTCTGTGGAGGCAATTGCAGGGGAACGTAAATAAGGGAAAGTATAATTGTTACTTATTCACCTTGTCAGGTTGAGTCCTGTTTCATACTTTCGAAGCGCGCACCTGCATTTTTCTTGCCCTGGACATTTACCTGCTTGTTGTCTTACCACTGCTCCTTGTGGGTTATTTCATGGTTTGTACTGATGAGCATTTTTTTCTATTTGCTTTATATATATTTTTTCTTTGCCCTTTCGTCAAAGTTGTCAAGGTTGTGGTGTTTGTTTGGTTTTTTTTTCTACAGTCTTAAGCAGACTTGAGGAGACTGACAAAGGGTGTTGCACAGTCTTCAGGTTTTTAAATAAAAGATTATTAAAAGGTTCCCTCTGTGCAGAGAAAAGAAGGTAAGTGAAGGTGTTGTTCAAATGTTAGTCTTAGACCTTAAATGGTCTAAAAGTAAGTCCTGTTAGGGTCCTGTCTGTGCTTGTCCTGCTAGACCTCAGTATAATGCATAATATATTATAACAGAGATTACAGCATGCCATAGGTATTAAAGTTACTGTACTGCAGTGGTTTGAATCATATCTATCTAATAGACTCCAATTTATTCACGTAAATCGGCTGTCTTCTTCACACACTAAGGTTACATATGGAGTTTCACAGGGTTCCGTGCTGGGACCAATTCTGTTTAGTCTTGGTACCCCTAGGCAGTATGATGGGAAGGCAAAACAAATATTTTCATTGCTATGCAGATGATACCTAGCTTTATCTATCCGTGAAGCCAGATACCCTAGACACAAATCAATTAAACCGCAAGAATGTCTTAAAGACCTGAATGGACTAGCTCTTATATAGCGCTTTTCTACTCTGAGTGAGCACTCAAAGCGCTTATACAGCATGTTTACATTCACCCCATTCA
>VUQK01012089.1:9497-24980 GCA_015106715.1 Bujurquina vittata
CTTTGTGAAAAGTCACATTCATAAATATTGAATTATATCTGTTAAACCTTCAGTTTTACCCTGAATGTAGCAATTTGTGTTTCTGCATTAGACTTTATACAGAGACTAGTTTTTTCAGTAAACAGTGAGTGAAAATTTATTCTCTAGACTCTTAAAGTTTTTAATTTCTGAAAACAAATTTAAATCTGCAATAAAGGTAAACTGTACACTAAAGACAGTTCTGGGGCTGAATCTGTATTATAGAAACACAGGAATAAGACATTTGTGCTTTTAGAGAGCAACAATGGTGAGGTTCAGCAATAGGTCAGATATAAATAATTTTGATAGAGCTACGGATTTTGATGAACAAACATTTGTTTGACAGGTGAGCCAAAGCAAATTCAACAGGGCTCTGCCACAGTGCCTGCATTTTGAACTGACAGATCAAAGCGTATAGGTGCATTCTGATTGGCTGATGATACTTCAATGTGATTTGTGGAGCATGTAAGCGGTTCAAAGCATTTCTTAGCATTTCAGCTCCGATCTTTCAGCTGCAAGCATTCACAGTAGCATTTTCTCCAGGAAATGCTTTTTTCTAGTTAAATGTATTGCTGTGACCATTTTTCCAACATCTTCATCTTTGCTGTCTATTTAGAGCTTAATTGGATTTTTCTTGCTGAAATGCATCTTGGGAGTTGTATTTCTCTCTCCCCAAAACAGTGAGCTGACCGACTGTAAATAAAAATGGATGTAGCTTTGAGGTGTTAAAAGGAAAGCCTTAATCCTCCATTTTCACTGATGTCCAGCAGGAGGCGACTCCAGTGTGATGGTATAGGCGTCAATGAGGAAATAAGTGCTTTACTCAGCTGACCTGAACTCATTGAACTCGTCCCTGAAGAGTTTTTGCTTTCAGGGTTGACTGAAGAAAACATTTAGTCCATTTTGGAGATGACAGTCCTGTTACAGTCAGAAAGGAGCAGGAAGCAGGGGAGGATTTAGGAGGGGGAGCTTCCTGTAGTTGCTGAATTGAAATGGATCAAACTGATTATTGATCTGTTTTTAGAGAACAGGACAGAAAAAGTAGCTCACTCTCGTTTCTGATGTCCTGGATGATCAGAGAGAGAAGTATGTGTGTGTTTGTGTGTGTGTGTGTGTGTGTGTGTGTGTGTGAGTGTGTGTGTGTCCAGAACATTGTACATAAAGTAGATCTTGCGTTTGAAGGAAAGATGTTTTTTCTTTGCTAAAAGGCACAGCAGTTACCGATTCACAAATTCAAATCCCACACTTCACGCCTCATGTTGGACATCTTTTTCTTCTAAATACAGTACCAGCCAAATGACTTACATCCTCTGACCCGATGAAAGGAGCCTTGACATATCAACCAGTGGGTTGTCTGTCTGAGCTGCGTGTGTCTATGAGTGTGTGCAGCTGTGTCACTGTGCGCCGAATCTAAACAGAGGAGGTGCAGCATTCAAATATTTGTTGAGGGGCCCGTTAAGCATCTAAAGCACACAAAAGAGTCCGCGTGAGGCCCCAAAGTGTGGATATGGGACACAGTACCTGATTAATCAATCAACAAGAATACCATGATGCCACTGTGAGCACGTACAAGTGCAAACACGCACACATGGATAGAGTCTCTCATTGACACACAGCAAAACATCTCTTTATAGACCCTCGTGGTCACGTCCAGCACTGTAATTGGTGTTCCTGGTTATCTTCCCAGGGTCTCATTGAGTCTTGCAAGGTGATTATATTTGCCCAATCTTAGAATCTGAATTATTATAACAGTCATTAACGTTTACCGATGCATTTATTGAGTGTCATGTGCCTGAATGGAAAAAAAAGAAAAATACTGGCTGATATACTGGAATTTTTTAATATCGGTGTCAGTATCCACCTTTAAAATCCTTCAAAGGCCGGGCTCTGCTGTTCACTGAGACCTTTCATTTGATCTAATTCTCCTGTTTTTGATTGAGATTTTTAGAGTCTTTGAAGTCTTTGAAAATAAAATGTCATTAATTTTGGCTATGCTAACAGCAGTCTGTCTGGCTGCACATTTCACCATTATTTTCATCATTCAACTATTGATGAATGGCCAAAGAATTATGGATCCTAAATGATGAATGGATATGGATTTTCCTCTCATAACCAGTGTCTGGTACAGATATTCTTTTTCCTTTACGATGACCTGTCTTGTGTCATGTAAACATTTTAATTTTCCAGTACTTTGAATCATGACCAAATCTAATGAGCTTTCCAGCTGTACTGTACTACGTGTTTAGTGTTGATTAGCACGTTAGAAGCTAACAGGACAGATGGAGGTGGTGAACATAGGTACCATTATACTTTAACATGTGAGCATGTTAGTGTGTTTATCTTAGCATGCAGCACAAAGCACCTCAGTGCTGAGAAATGAGGACAGGACTGAAGACTCGTAGAATACTGCGGTTGTGTTATTTTTGTTAGGATGGGTTTGTGGCTCTCACGCTTTCTCTCCCATTTCTAAATGTTTTTCTCTTTCTTTATTTCTCTCGCAGGCCTCAGTAACATCATTGGAATTATTGTCTATATCTCAGCCAACTCTGGTGACCCAGGCCAGAGTGACAGCAAGAAGTCCTACTCCTATGGCTGGTCTTTTTACTTCGGCGCCCTCTCCTTTATTATGGCAGAAATGGTGGGTGTGCTGGCTGTGCACATGTTCATTGAGAAGCATCGCAAGCTGCGGGCCAAATCCCGCACTGAGCTCATCAAGAAGTCTGCCTTTAGCCGCATCCCTTCCTATCGCTACCGCTTCCGGCGCCGCTCCAGCCTGCGTTCTTCTGAGGCCCCCAGCCGCGATGCCTCACCGCTGGGGAAAGGTGGCTACACAGGGCCCGCCGCCTCCGAGATGCCCATGTACACGCTGAACCCACGAGAGCCTGGCAATGCCGGCAGCAAACCTGGCGGCGGCATGGGCGGGCTGCTTAACTCGGAGAGGGATTTCCTCCAGAGCAGCACGCTCACTAAAGACTACAGCAAGGACCCCAACCGCAGAACCACACCTGTCTGAGAGGTGCTGGCTTTAGATATCGCCCCAATCAGAGTATCAAAGAGGAGGAGGAGGAGAAATACAGGGGGAGTGCAAGCAAAAGCAGGGGACAACACAAGGTTACGGGGTGGGAAGGGGGGTTTGATAAACTTCGACTGTGAACTGTGAACTTTTAGCCTTTGAACTGTGAATCCTGAGCCCTGTGAGAGTGCGTGTAGCAGGGTTGGTTTTAATGGAGAAGTTGTTCCCAGCTCCACCACATATCACTGTAGTAATATTTGTAACTCCTTATATATCAAGGCACATTCAATTTATGTTCATGAGTTTAATGTTCATAAATTGATTTTCAGGCTTCTTTCTCGCAGGAGAAATGGGATTGAGGGGAACTTTAAAATATATTAAGCAGTTTCCTGTTTGGGGCAACTTCTCCTTAAAAAACAGAAACAAACCAAACAGAACAAAAACTATAATGTGAATTTGAGGAGAAGAGGTGACAGACTTTGTGTGAACCTCTACCCTCCTGACCTTTTGACTAGCTGTTGGATTAGTGAACATGCTTGGAGCTCCCAGCTCAAAGACGTTAGCGCCCCATCATGGGTTTTGATTCCTTTTCAGTTCAGCTGGATTCAAATTTGAAACTGAGCATCAGTTTGCCTATTTAAAACAGTGCATTTGTGGCAGAATTTATTATTTTCTATACATTTTTGCATATAAACTTTCATATTGATTGATTTTAACATCTTCATAACTGTCTGAACTAAAAATGTATCGAGCCCTTTCCTGGTAACATTTACCCTCATCACTCTGATCCCCGGTCAGTTGTTAAAGCTGTGTGGCGGTTTCAACCGCAGATTAGCTGTTGCAGGCTGGGTAGAGAAGTTCTGACTCAACAACCTAAAGAATCACATTCAGACGGTAACGTAGGATCCATTGGTGCTTCCTTCTGTTTTTCTGCCACATTTATTTTTTCGCTCAAAACCTAAAGAGGTGGTCCGTCTGTCACGCTGTCTGTCTGCGTTCATGTGTCACCTTTCACCTTTTTCTGTGTAGCCACACATCCTCTCACCCTGCAGGTCCTCCCATTTATTTAGCCCCTGTCTTCCATCGATGGTGTTTGGAGACTAGTTAGGTTTTCTGGATTTTGTTGGTTCAGGGTGCTGTGGAGCGGAGACCACTGAGCTGTGAATAGGCTTTAAGGCAGTAGCATTTGTTTGCCCACTACCTCTCCATGAACGTATTTTTAATTTAACATTAAAAACAGATTTACAGCCGCAGGAATAAACACGGGACAAAAGTACGCATCTCCGATGGGAGGAAAATGTTCGTATGTAGCACTCAGTTTAAAGAGGAGGACATGGATTTGGAGAATATTCATTGTATTATTGAAAACATTTGTGACAGCCTCATCATTCCTCTTTACCACCATTACATGCGTGCATACTGGCTGACAAACTAGTTACTTACTCCACTGCCACCTCTCCAGCCTTAAAAAAGGACCATTATCACCCAGCGTCTAACACTGCTATGACCTGTGCATCGACAACTCTAGAACAGCAGTGTTGGACACCTTTGAGACTTTAAAGACAAGTTAATATATTTTTAGCTTCTATCCAGTTAGATTAACGTGTGATGCACGTTATTTATTGCAGAAAGTTTCGGTGTGGAGTCTAGCTCTGAGGTCTGCAGAAAAAGCAGCACAAAAACCTACTTTGATAAACCTTATCAACTACTATACACCTAATATTTACACAGCCACACTTGGTCTCCCGACAATCTGTGCATTTGTAAGAAGTGGCAAATACTGCAATTCTTAAGTACAAACTGAATTATTCGCATTACTCAATAACCTTCTATCAGTGTAGACACAACACAAAGGGAAGGGTTTTGACACTGTGAGGAAAAAGGCAACATAGCCATAAAATCTACAGAGAGGAGCCAGGGAGGGCTGTGAAAACAGAGCATGAGTCACACCATTTTTCTCAACGTGTTTCTGGGACTCTGAGTAACAAGTAAGTGTGAAACTCAAAGAGGAAAAAATGATTTTTTTGTTCTTTTACCTCACGATAAACAGCCATTGCACTGTTTTGTATAAACTCAACATGAAACGACACCAACCCCAACACTGTCAAGCTACAACTCTGACAGTTATTACTCTGATAATAAAATATGTTTTAAACCTCGCTCACACTGTTTAATTTATTATGCTGCTGTTTTATCTCCTGTCTTATACGCCATAAAGGGAGCTTAAAGGGACAAACGTGCATCGCTGCTGTCCTCTACATGTAAATATTCATTTTGCAACTGCAACTACGGCATCAGCTTTTGTCATGGGCTGTGGGAAAAGAGGAAAAAAAAAACACTTTTCTCCAAGCAAGGGCTTTTAATTTTTAAAGGACAGGAGCACACAAGGGCTTTTAATGCTCGGCACTGCAGCAATGTCATTTTAAGGGTGTAATGTGGGAGGGAGGGGCAGGAAAAAGCAAAGTAAACTTGCACAGAAACAATTGTTGTTAAACAAGCTAAGCAGTAATATAGCACGCTTTGTGCAAAAGAGAAGCAGAGGTAGAGGAAAGTCTAACCATGCTCTTCTGCTCTGCTACTTTTTTGATTAACTTTAGGTTAGATGAGTAATTTTGTGAAGTAATTAGAGATGAAGAACAATGCCTTAAGCAAAGGTAGCATAATATTAAGAATTATTTCAGTTGCTTAAGATTCAAACACAAATTAGCAGAATATACCTGGTGCCAAATATTACTCGAGATATTTTCTGTGTGTCATGACCTCCAGGTTAGTTTTAGGTTTGCAGCTGTAAGTTCTCTGCGTAGGATTTACTGACTCAGCAGTAGCAGTAGCTTCGTAGCTCATATCAACTCAGACTCCGAGGGTCTGTTTAGGGTCGAAGTTCAGAACTGCCATCCATGAGCCATGTCAGCGTTGACCATTCAAACCATGCATGCCATATCCATTTGCTTCCAGTGCTTACATTTGCTGTAGTCTCAAATGGCACCCTAATCTCTATACTCTGTAGGGATACTCGCCTGCTACACAAAAGACGCCTTACAAGGGTGTGTGGGCCGGTTAGCCTGCGCTGTAATGATGTTTACTTCAGTAGAGCACAGGGTGCTTTTTGAGACTAGACCGCTGTCTATCTCTTCTTCATAAAGCTTTGATACTCTGATATATTATTAGTAAAAAAAAAAGTTCCATTCTAAAGGTGCCACTGTGCAGAGGATGATAACCTCTGTCACATATTATAGTAATCTATTCATTGGGGTGGGCGTGGGGAGGGTTGATCACAGGGGGCAGAGTTGGGAAGCAGGGGTTGTAGTCTTTCTAATATTCTATTATTCTAGTTTCATTTTCTACTTTGATGTGATTGTGAGGTTGTGTTGTTTTAATCACATCTGAAGTTTCTGACAGGAAGGACATTAGCAGGAGTGGAGCGCTCGGACGATCGCTCATGGATATAAACCTCACCGGTGCCAGAGGTCACTTTACAATTTGCCAGCAGGACACTCAGCACTGCAGTACACACACAGACACACACACACACATGCATTCCAACTAACTATATACATACAATTACAGTACAAGTTACTGTACTTGTGAGGACTTTTACCCAAAGCAGTGCCAAACATTTGTTTCTGTTGTTTGCTTTAACTCGTGTAATGTCGCAGCACCTATTTAATTTTATAACACTGCACATGAGAGGATTGGCACCACAGATAGCCAGGCTGCAAACATCTCTAATAATAATAATTCTTCCACTTTCCTGAGTTGGGAAGCTGTTTTTTTTAAGGATTCGGTGTGTTCATTCACTTTTAAGCCTGAATTTAGAAACAACAACTGAGACTACAAAGCAGTTGAGCTGAATTTTACCCTTCAGAGTGTTTAAGCAACACGCTATTTTTAGTATTGCTTTACCTTATTTGTTATCAGTGTTAAAAACTAATTTACAGTTACAAGCTAATACAATATTAGAAATTAAACTTCAGCAAAAAGTCAGCATGGCGTCCTGATGTGTGCATAATCAAAATTTTCTTACCAGCAACCAAATACTTACTTTCATTTGCCATGATTAATTTTTATATGTCAGTGACTCGGTGGCAAATTTTTCTCCAACTTTCTGAGTTGTTTTTCCAATGTGAGAAAGAACTCACATGAATATTACCAGAAGTATGTCAAATTTTTCAGACACTAATACAAAGCACAATAATGTTCAAACTATTACTGCTAAGAAATTGTCCATAACCAGTCTAAACTTGTCAACTTTCTTAACATTTTCAAACTAAAATGTATCCAAAATTAGATACCTTAAGAAAGACAAGTATTTTTGGATGATTTGTGTGATAGAATTTTATCTGGTATAATTAGATTATATTTCATTATCCAGAAGCAAGAACTCAGTTGACATTTTCAAATTAAAAGTGTACCACATACCTGATACACTACCCACTCGCCAAAAAAGGTCACCATCTGGATTTAACCAAGCAAATAGGTAAAGCCTTCTATTAGATAATTATTGCAGTGATTACAATGTTTTGGCTGGCAGCGGGTTATTTAATCCTAACTGATGCAATGACTAACAGTCAGTTTGGAAGACACATCCTTTCAGAAAGGTCACATTATTGGTCTGCATCAAGAAAGAAAATGACTCAGGAGTTAAGAACTGTCCAAAGCATTATATAAAACCTGGAAGGATAGTGGTGATCCACCATCTTCAGTGAAGAAATATGGTCAGCAAACACACTGACTGATCGTGATCGATCGTGAGCCTAGCATTTAAGAGATCGTGATTACTTAAAGGTTTGCTATGGTTAATAGCAAAATAAGAGCATTTTCACACTCACAAGGGAACTCAAGTGATTGGGACTAAACAGCTGTGTAGAAAACACTCATCAGTGAGGCTAATTGGGGAATGAAAGGTTTCAGTTTGCCCGGAAGCATAAAGATTGGGCTTTGGACCAAAGAAAAAAGGCCACGTGGTGTAATGATCCAGATTTAGCCTGTTCCAGAGTGATCAGGGTAAGAAAGAGATGGATGATGTATTCAGTGTTTACTGTACAAGCCTGTGGGGGCAGTGTTATGATCTGGGGTTCCTTTAGTTGGTCAGGCATATGTTCAGCATCTTTACGTGCCCAGAAAAATGTGATCAGCTTACGAACTGAATATACTTAATGGCCACACTTTTCCATCAGTGGATTCTTTTCTTCTTCAAGATGACTGAGAATCTTTGGGATGTGCTGCAGAAGACAAAAAAAAACTCTTATCAAAACAATGCCGTCCTCAAAGCTAAAGGTTTCCCAAATGAAATATTGGCAACAGTTTTTTCATTGTCGGCTATATGAATAAACTGTTTGTAATCAGCTGGTATAAATTATGGACTGTATATTTACACTTTCACACATTTAAACTTGAAATAGAAACAAATGGAGAAAATGTTCTTTTAGCAAGCTTTGGGATATTGGTCCTCATGAGTATAGAAGCACAAGAGCACAGTGCACAAGGACACATGCTTACACAGAGTCACAGACACATCCATGGATTTATAAACATGAACACTCACACAGTACACACTCACAGCTTCAGCTTTGCCCAGTGTTGCGCAGAGAGAAATGTTCTGTTAAAAGGAAGAAAAAAAATCACTGTGTCATGTTTAGTGTTTCTTTGGGAGAAAAACAACAAACTGTTACCGCTGCGTTGCTGTTGTGTTGCTCCTCGATGGGACTTCGGTACACTGAGCCAGCAAATCAACCACGGAGGACCAGAAAAACTGTTTGAGAAATGTGAATTTAAAGGAATAACTCTGAGACAAACACTTTCTATAAGCACTCTACACTTTGCATTTGAAACACACACACACACACACACACACACTAACACGTTTAAGGTCACTGTGTGAGGAGGGCTTACAGATGGAGTTATGTGCCTGCATGTTTGTGTGTGTTAATATTTACATTGTGCGTGTTTGTGTGCGTGTGTCCAGTTAGCCTCTCCTCACCCATGCACCCAGTGCCTGCCTGTCCTGCCTTCAGACAGCTCCAAGATCAGCCATGGGGCTTCCAGTATAACCTCCTCTGCATCCCAGTAACCTTTAATGGTTGGACCGGGATCAGTTTTAGAGCTAACTGCCCCGATCATTCCTCAGCAGATGCAGCCATACAAGCTAATAGGACTGTTCTGGATTCAGTTGACTCTGGTGGAAACTTTTTCTTTCTTTCTTTTTTTTTTGGCATTTTTTCTTACATTGCCATCTCTGTCTGTGCAGCTGATTTAGGGTCAGCAGAGGGGGCTTGGGGGATAGACTATGATCTATCGAGTCCCTAGTGACACCTGGTCTTGAATCAGCACAAACTGATTTTGCCTGCTGTTCCTCGTGTTCCCAAATGTCCCATAAATTTGGGAAAACAAAAGGAGAAGCTGTTCGTTTGCTCTGAAAGACTTGCTTGTAAAATTGTGATGCTTTTTACAATGTGTGCTATAGGAAACTTCACAACAGATTTCCTCTCCCAAATCATTTCATGTTTTCCAACATGGAGTGCATTTAAATTTCAAATATTGTTAATGGTGATGGCAATTTAAGGCAAGGTTGTGGACAGGTTTAGGTTTTCTGTACAGAATCTATTAATTGAATAGCAACCATTATTCCAAGAATTATTCCGGCCTTGGTGACTATTAGGCTTGTTTATATTTCTTTTGTTTGTTTGTTTGTTTGTTTTCTTTCATTTTCTTTTGAGTTGTTTTGTGCAAATTTTAGCATTTTAACTAGAGAGGTTTTGTGCCTGTCCTGAATTATTTTGACAGGGAATACGGAGCGATTAAAATGTGCTTTTAACGGTGTTGCCTCAAACCCTGCATTCAGACAATGCTGTTTACATAGTTTACAGATTATATCTGAGGCTGGCACGGGTGACTGACCAAGGATAGAAAGGCCCAAAACAGAACAATGTGTTACCAAGCTTTTGCTCTGCATCAGGAACATTCAGCCTCCTTCTTGCATAAATTCCTTTCGAAGGTAGCAACAAGATTTGCTGAAAGTTGTTTTTCTTCCTGAACAAGTGAAATCAGAAGGTGGTCTTATACGGAAAGATTGTGATATTCTGATTGACATCTATTTTTACTGACAGTTACAAAAGAGTCGCAGGGAAATATCTAGAATGTACAATGTGACATACTTGTATTGGATTACTACACAGATTTGTGTATTAGAAAGCCATGCCTCAAAGAGTCTAAATTGCCCTTGAGTTTTTACTGAGCCATGTTGTAATGGGTAGAGTCAGGCTACTCGGTGTATGAAACCAGTGTGACAGTGCACTGGCTTTGGGGTTTTAGCCACGTTAGCTGCATTACTCTGTGAATGGCAAAGCCAGTCAGTGAACTACTTTAGCTCAGACTATAAAACAATTGCTCTTATATTAGTTTACCCCTTCATGATTAACTAAGTTACTTATTATTTATATAATGTACCCAGCAAACAAGATAGAAATCCCAACTTCATCTTCCTGCTCAAAACTGGTTGTGGTACAAGTGCAAAAACGGAGATGCAGACGGACCGCAAAATCTTTTTTGGTTAGGATGTCTGAACAGACAGCAGCCATACGTCCAATTGTGTACACAGACTTGTATTATCGTAGGCTTTTTTAAGCCACTTTGTGTTTGTGTACATCTAAAATCGGTCTCTTTTGTTGCACCATGAACTTAATGTGTCTGACAGTTACAGCCATCACCTCTCTGTCATAAACCCAGAGTTGTGACTTTAGTGTGAAGTCAGCAGGAAAAGAACACGGCCTGAAAGTTCCACTTACATCTGAAGCCTACTTCTTTTCTTCTTCGTTCTTTTGATCGAGAATGTTTTACTTTTTTCTTCTGATTCAGACTGATAACAAGAAAACAGAAAGCAGTTCTTGAGCACAAACTGTCTTTTCCCAGAACGTCTAACAAGGACGCCCAAGGGACGTTCGAAAAGTATCTTGAACCGACGTCGAGGTAGCGTTCGCAACATCGATTTAGACTATGAATGGAAGTGCCAACCAATGGTTATTCAACATCAAAATGTTTGCTGGGATAGCTTCACTTTGTGTTTAGTGCTAATTAGATAATTAATTTACTAAGTTGTGAACACTCTCACTGCAAATCAGGTATAAGGTAACATGCTAGTATGGTGTCCTTTAGCTCAAAGTAGCATGGCTAGCATGGCTGTAAACTCTTATGATGTATCTCAATTTGCATACTTCTGTACACCTACAGTTTGGACTGAGCTGCAGTAAACAGCTGAGTGTACACTTCTGCCCAGTGGTCGCCATATGGGTTAGCCTGCCTTGCAGAAAGAAGGCTGCAATCCAAACTTTTTAAGCCAGTGGGAGACAGCTATGTGGTCAGCACATAGCTGTGGACAACCCCAAAATAACAGACGTGTCGCTGCATAGTTTGGTGTTTGGTTAACTTTTTCCATTCACTGGAGAAGAAGAATTTTGTATTAGTAAAGGATAGAAAAGGTAGCAGTTACTGTTTCCAGTCTATTTTGATGCAGCACTAAAAAGAAGAAGCAGCTACTTTCTACACAGGGGTCGCCACAGCAGATAGTACTGCATGTTCGATCTGGCCGATTTGTTTAGCACAGCTGCCCTTTCTGATACAACCCCAAAGCAATCAAACTGCGGTTTAAACCATTACACTAACACTATCGTGTTGAAATCCTCACATTACACAGGCAAGCAAGTGTACTCATGGAAGTATCCGAATTGAAATGCACTGCCAGTTTTTGGTGGTAAATAAATGTAACCTGACTTTGTCCATTTCAAACTGACCCAAGGACTGTTAGAAAAGAAATGCCAGAGCACAAACTCAGGAGAAGAGTCTGACTTTTTTTTAATGGATTTTCCAGTTGGTTTATTGATTAACACAAAGACAGAGCAAAAGATCCAGAAATATTGTATCATCATATGTATATTGTAAGTCATAAAGTATAAAGTTGTTTTCAGGGAGTGTAACTTTGAGGCACTGTAGCATTTTGCTTCAACATGAAGCAGTTGATGATAAGGAGGATAAATAGCAATCAGCTGTTACTCGGTGTGTCTTTGAAGGTAACACTGGAGATTCTGAGTATTTCCTTGCAGCAGTTGTGAAAGTATAAAGTCAAATGTACAGCTGGAAAATCAAGTAGCATAAAGAAATCCTCCAAAATATGGGTCTTAATTTTAAAATAAATAACTAAAAGCATTGTGGTGATGGGTTTAAATGTCAAAGATTGTGTAAATCGGTGTCAGCGGGCAGCTTTTTATCTCACTCCATACCTCTGAGCCCTATCATGAGATAATTAGTCCTCTACAAACAAATATACACACACACATGCATGCAGAAACATGCTGGCACTCACATTTGTCTTTCTATACACAGGAACAATGACTGCATCGTTCTCACAGAACACACACACACACACATGCACACCAACAAACAGACACACATACACACACACACTGCTGCCAGCCACTTTCACTGTATACTTTATAATGTAAACCTCCAACTAACAGCAGTCTGACATAGACACATGCTGTGATTAAAAGCACACTTTTACTTACATGGTATAAATATGATTACCTATATGAAGGATATTATATACAGTATAATATTAGAAAATAAAGAGTCACCTTTTCAAAGTGCCTGTGGTGAGTTCGTTTTGTATTTGATTATGTGTACAGGATGCCTGATGAGTGCTTCTATGATTTGCTGTTTCTTCTTCTTTCTCCTTCACACAGACAACAATGTGGTTGTCTTTTTTTTCTTCAAGAAATGAATGCTGTGCATGGACATCTTCATCTTTCTGCACTACTCCCCAGATGAAGAATTGTAAAATATTATTATTTCTGTCCTTATTTTTAAAATATTTACTATTAGCTTTCAGTGATGAATGGTGGAGGGATCTTTTAGAATATTTTTCTTCAGTAAAATTAGCAATCAAACATTATCAAAACCTCAGTCTGCCTAAACAATTTTTTTATTGAAAGCGTCCATAATAAAAGTTCCTATTGTGCTGAATATATTCCCCATCACTGTTACATGGATCACTATTTAGTTGCAGATGGTTAAGGCTATAGTCTGTTTAATCTACATTGATTCTAAGTCATATGTTTTAGCAGGGGTGGGCAAACACCCGGCCCGTTGGTCTTTTTAATCCAGCCCGCCGAAGAGCGGTACAGAAATTGCCAAAATCAAATCAAATCAAATCAAATCAAATCAAATCAAATCAAATCAAATCAAATCAAATCAAATCAAATCAAATCATTATTATGACCGGTGTCGAGGATTCTGAGAATTTCTACAACTAACACGAGACTTTGAGTCACTGGCAAAAACAACACTGCTGTCACTAAAAGTAAATTTAAGCATTAACACTGTAATGCCTTTTTTTATGTTTATGTTTGATATGTATGCATCTGGTGCTGGCCTGGCCCATCTGTCAAATTTCAAAAAGTCAATGTGGCCCCAGAGCCAAAACATTTGCCCACCCCTGGTTTATAGGCTGGTGGACAACACCTTTCTAAAATATAGCTTTTAATGAGCTCAGAAAAACAGGACTAGACTTTAAATGCATTTACATAACAAAAAAGTCACAGCTCAGATCTTTAAGGGTTGTGTGCACTGTCCCACTAAATCAATATCTACAGAGGGACTGAAAATATTATTGAAAAAATAAGAGTGTATTAACAAAACATTTGGTTAACTAGTATCTCATGCACGCTAATGTGGAAGGTTTTTTGATACTAAACTCTAACTCCTCTCAATCACACGTTAGTTAAGGTAAGTGGCCTAACACTAGTTTCCCGTCAAAGACCACAGATTTATCCACAATGATCTGCACTCATCTTGCCAACATCCAGTCTTTGTTAATTGGACACAGCCACTAAAATGACAGAAAGTGTATATTCCAGTGGCTCTAAGCGACACTAGCTTCTAGAGGCAGTAGCCAACTGCCTCAAGATGGCAGTAATTTAGAGAATGGATCCAAACAGGCCATTCAGGTTCGTATACGTTGCTGGCTCTCGCTGGGTGAAGAAGGTGCTGCACCAAAAACTTACTAGTGATTGCTTTGGCTGTTAGCCCCGGTTGCCAGTAATTTTTCATATTTGTTAGCAAATACTAACTACGAGCCAAGTGCTAGTACAAATTGATAAAGTGTGGCACAAACCAGAACTGGGGAAGGTTTACCTTCAAAGTACAAGTTGTACCTCAGAGCTGTAGCTAATATGTTTCAGAGAGCACTTTTCAAGGTTTCACTACAACTCAGAGAGACAAGTCCATCACTTCCATTCAAAAAGACTGCAGCAGTATGCTGGCAGTCACAAGAAGATTTTTGCCAACTAGTTTAGGAAAACACGTTTTTCCCTAATTGCAGGAGGTTACCAGGGGGTCACAGTAGGCCAGTGTGACTGGGACTTTAGCAATAATTTTCCCAGCAACCACATGCAACCAGCCAGGGAATACCAATTTTGGCCCTAATGACCAGTGTTTGGCAGATGGTTGCAGAGCATTCTCTAAGCCTGTGTGACTGGAGGCATATTCAGTTGATTGTACACTGTCACCATGTTTCCAATATATCCAAAATGGTGGACAAGCTAACATCACATGGTTAGTGGTCACGTGTGCAAATCCTCAATAGGAGGATTTGGACTGGGCAGAATCCTGGTCTGAAATGCAAAGAGAGAGATCACTTTCACTTTGGTATGTTTTAATTACTGTTTATTTTTAGATTTTGCACGGTGCCTCTCTTGTTAATGCAAGCCAGTTTGAACGTTTCTACATCTTGCACACACACTCCCCTCTAAACCTGCACACACACACACACACACACACACACACAAGATGTGTATCAGCTGTGCTGTGTCAACTATTCTGAATTGGCTTTCTGATAGATAAAGCCTCTGCTTATCTCCACAGCCACCGCACAGATGTCCGAATGACAGAGAGAGAGAGAGAGAGAGGAAGGGTGGGAGGAAGATGAGAGTTGAAGGAGAGAATGGGAGGGAGAGAGAAAAAGTTAATTAGGTGACAGGAGGATGTTCAGGATTTGGGGTGTTTGAAGGTGATAAAGAGAGAAATTCCTCTAGGACTGTGTGCATGCATGTGTGTGTACCACATGAGACTGAAGGTGAATGTCTTTATAGGAGAAG
Source organism: Bujurquina vittata (assembly GCA_015106715.1). Taxonomy (NCBI): domain Eukaryota; kingdom Metazoa; phylum Chordata; class Actinopteri; order Cichliformes; family Cichlidae; genus Bujurquina; species Bujurquina vittata. The sequence goes on from VUQK01012089.1 coordinate 24,675, forward strand.
AAAGCTTACCAAGACCTGAAGATTCTTACTGACAGTCCAGTGATGAATCTGGATGAGATCCTGGACTCTGAACATGTTGGCAGTTCTTGTCCTTTTATACCTCCAAGTTTAGGTCAACCTGGATTGTGGCATGACCCCTGCACTTTTCATCCTTTATCAGGAGTCAGTGCCCATCTTCCTGTGTAATTAATTAGAATAAATTTTAAAATTTTACTGTTTGCTTTTAAAGCTTTAAATGGCCTGGCTCCCGCATACCTGACAGACCTTTTACACATATACACCCCGCAAAGGTCCCTCAGGTCGGCT
>VUQK01012091.1:23543-41784 GCA_015106715.1 Bujurquina vittata
CCACCACAACAAACAAAAAAAAAAAGAATTATTAAAAAAAACACACCCACCCCAACAAAAAAAAAAAAAAAAAAAATTTCTTTTTCCCAAAAAAAAAAAAAAAAAAAAAAAAATAAAAAAAAAAAAAAACACACATTAGGTGTCAATGGGGGGAAAAAATCATGCTGGATATCTATACTGATATGTCAATGAGATGGCATTTATTTGAAAACCTTTGCTAGTTTACCTGAGTGACTGCAGTCAGTCCAAGCCTGACTGCAGTTGTTTGGACACAGGTTGCCTCCCACCAGGTAACCTGCGCAGTTGCCTCGCAATCCAAAGTGGCTGTGCGGAGGTGTCGCACGCTTACCCTTTGGACAACTAGTTTATCACTGCAGCTACTTGAACTCTGTCACCGACTGCAAAAACCTCGATGCAATCATCTTCTTTTTTTCCTAATCAGAAGGAGGCTGGCGTCTTATTTTCACTCATGTGACTGAGCCATGAAGGGAGGAGTGAAAGCTGTTTCACGCAGTGGGTGAACCGAGGGAGTTCATTGATGCCGCATGAGATAAATGAGGATTATATGGGACTGTGAGTCATGCAAAATTACTTTAGTCCAAAATTTGATGCTAAAAATATTATTAATAATAATAATAATAATAATAATGGGATCTCTGTTTCTGGATCAGCTGAAAAACAAACAAACAAATGGAACCTTTTATTCTTTTTCGTAATGAACTGTAATACGTGACGGATGGATTCAGACTAGTGTTTTGGGTGCGCAGCATGAAAGGCTGTGTTTTGGTTGTTGTAATATCGCTGCAGAGATTCCTCAGACACAGCTTTATTCCTGAGCCTTTATTCAGCTTCCACTGCGGGAATAAACAAAGCACCTATGCAAATAATTTTTTTTTCACCCCAGTTTTCTTCTTTTGTGATTTCTGAGCTGGAAGACAGTGTTAACAAATATAGTGAGTTCAATTATTATGGTAGGACTGTCACATTAGGCCTGTGGGCCGCAACAAAACAAAATTACATGGAAGGGCAGGACTTTAAGCTGTATTTTGCACAGTGGGCACTTTGTGATGTATTATGACATTGTTGTGACTGCAGTTAATATATAAAATAAATATAAAGACTGAATATCATTGGTTTTATTAAAAATGTCTCATTAATGAGTTTGCTTTTTTATAGGCTCTTTAGCAGCGGTTTTACTGGTACCGCCTACTTAAGCTTTGAATTGGGCTGTTTGTGACTTAATATGAGACAAAACCTTGAAAGAGAATTCATATTTAAGATAATTTGAAGCCATCCTGATGACAGGTCTGCTGACAGGGTGTCCTCTGTGAGTGCCGGGGGGCTCAGCATGTCAGAGGCTTCATGCATGTGGGTGTTTTAAGATGTGCTTTAGGATTATGGAGGATGAAGGACGTCCGCTGAATGTTGACAATATCGATTGTCTTATTAAATGCAGTGCAGCGCTAAGACCATGTGTCATCTGTCATCTCTTCATCCCACAACGGAAATGACACTAAAACTAGATTTATTTTTTTTTTTTAAATGAAGGGGGATGCCAGCAAGTTTTTATTCATAATTTTCATTTCTGATATATTCAGTGACTTTGATATATAGATCATGTGATTTGGAAAAACACCTTCTGGTCATATGTTTGCTCATTGTTTGTAACTTGTGATGAATATAAACAGTAAGGTGTAGCAGTGCTTAAGTGGTATAAAAAAATAATAAATACGTAACAAGCGTAAAGGGGTAGACAAAGAAGATCAACATTGTAGCAACCATATATAAACTTAACACAAAAAGTAAGAAACTTTGTGTTTGGTTGATTATTTATTTGTTGTAAAAATGCTTCTGGGAAATAAATTTTACACTGCTGGAAAGCCTGTTTATTTCCCCCTTAAATGGACCCACATATGTAAGGAAAATGCACTTGTGGGTTGAGCAGCAGAGTTGAAACAGCTCATTCAGTTTCTTCAAACTTCTTCCAAACGACGCCAAAGAAGGGCAACTTAACCAGTAATGGGAGTGATACGAGATACAGAGTAACCTATGGCAGGTGCGTTAGAGGGTTACCTACAGTATATAGCCACGTCTAGTGTCCCCTAGCAACCAACTGCCAGATCCAAAGTGAGCGAGTCACGTATGTGGGCGGGTTTTAAGGTTAGCCATTTCTCTTTTGCTCAAGAGGCAACGAGCAAAAGAGAAACCTGGCTGATTATAATCTGAGGAAATGCCACCCAGTAATTAACTTGCATATGCGCTCCCCAATCCAGTGCAACACGAAGAGAAGAAGAAGAAGAAGAAGAAGAAACAACAGCCTCTATTGTCCCACAGTGGGGAAATTTGGGTGTAACAGCAGCCGCAGTTATAAATATAAATAGCTGTAACAGTCTTACAGCTGCTGGGAGGAAGGATCTGTGGCTCCTTTGTGCATTCTGTCACTGAACGAGCTCTCCAGTTCTGCAACAGCTTCATGCATGGGGTGGGAGACCCTGTCCATCAGTGATGATACTTTGGTCAGAGTCCTTCCGTCTCCCACCACCTGCACTGAGTCGAGAGGACATCCTAGGACAGAGCTGGCTTTCCTGAATAGCTTGTCTATCCGTTTCCTCTCAACTGTAGATAAGCTGCATAAAAGATGGCTGATGCCACCACAGTGTCATAAAAGGTCTTCACGAGCACCCCCTGCACTCCAAAAGACCTCAGTCTTCTCAGCAGGTAGAGTCTGCTCTGACCCGTCCTGTAAAGCGCATCAGTGTTGTGAGTCCAGTCCAGTTTATTGTTCAGGTGAACACCCAGGTACTTATAAGAGTCCACTATCTCAATGTCCACTCCCTGGATGTTCACTGGTGTCAGTGTGGTGGGTCTGCACCTGCGGAAATCCACCACCAGCTCCTTGGTTTTAGCAGCGTTGATCAGGAGGTGGTTCCGTTGGCACCAGTCCACAAAGTTCTGATTCCACTGTCTGTACTCTGAGTCGTCCTCACCTGTGATGAGGCCAACTATGTCAGAGTCGTCAGAGAACTTCTGCAGATGGCAGCGTGGGGAGTTGATAGAGAAGTCTGCAGTGTAGAGGGTGAAGAGGAACAACGCCAGCACAGTTCCCTGTGGAGCCCCCGTACTGCAGACCAGCCTGTCAGAGACACAGCCCTGTGTCCTCACATACTGTGGGGAGGTCAGAGAGGTAGTCCAGCATCCACTGTGACATGTGGTGGTCCACTCCTGACACCTCTAGCTTGTCCCTCAGAAGTCCTGGCTGGATGGTGTTCAAATGGGTGAAATGATGGTGAAATTGGGTTTGATTCAAGTTTTTGTAATACCTTGACAAAGATACTTTGACAATTTTCATCCAAATATTTACTTTTTTCATTTTTGAAGTTCGCAAATGGCTGCCTACATTTGGCCTTGAACAATAAAATATTAACCCCAGGTAAGTATAAGGTAGTCTTTGGGGTATATAGCCCTAGTTGGGAATCACTATTACACCAATATTTTAATAAACACAATCTAAACAAACAAAACAACAAATAGGCAATCTAAGTGGAAAAATATTAAAACCGTTTTCAAGAACGGCACCTAAAAATGTTTGCTTGGCAACCGTCACAGGCTTAGTGTCTCAAATCACAAAGGCACTAAATAAAGAGGAGCGTTTTCCCCTGTGGATACAGAAATAATGTCTTACCTTGAAGGCTTGCGTAAGTGGTCACAAAATTATTTTTTGACGAAAACCCATTCAGCTGGATTTGTGTTAGCGGAACAGAGTGTTCACTACACTTGCCTAGAGGTATGTCCTTGGTGATGATTCAGGGGAGCGTGACTCAGCTGGGTCATCTGTGAAGACCACAACTAAAAGCTCGGGCGAATTGTAATTTCAAAAAAATTACGTACCAGATGAAAGTTAATTAGTATTTTCATGTCCACAGATGCCGAACAGCTGCATGTCGTGTATTAACAGTCACTTTATCGCAAGTCCAGTTATAGTAGGCGGCAAAAGAAAGTTTTGCTTGGATGAATTTCGGTGTGTAAAATGAATTATTGTTGATCTAAAAAGAAATATGGAATTTCTTAGCTACCACATTCTCTTCATCTTAGACGGGTTCAGATTTGCAACACTGATGCTGAACATCCAAATATATTTGTTTGCTTCTGCCCCCTCTCTCTTGAAGCAGCCATTAGTGTGTTTGCACGATGATTTTGAATTTATCTCTTTAAAAAGGTAAATTCAGAATCATACTGCAAGCCAAAGCTTGCACAGACAGCCATTGCTTCAAGCCAGCTTATTAAGGAGATCGCAGGTCATGGGCCCTAGTCGCACAGGCCTAGAGACCAATTGGAACGCTCCTTTCAACCATCATTCACTGGGGCAGCGTTTCTCAAACTGTGAGGTCATGACAGGAGGGGCGCAAATGACCAGGGAGAAAAGTCATGTTGCATTGTTGAACATTGGGTTCATTCTCACGGCGGAACAAGGAAAGGTTAGCAGGTACGTGAGCACAGCGTCTGACTATCCACTGTCGTCATAGAGCCGTGGTGTGCCATTGCTTCGCCACTGAAGGGGAACCCCCCTGTAACAATGGTTAAATGTAGTTTGTAGTCTAAAGAACTTTTATTGGTCAGTAAGTCTACAAAAATGGATTTCAATCTATTTCATTATGTTGTGTTTTGCATTGGCAACTTAGTACTTAGAAACCAGAAATGGTGGCGCTGGCTTGAAGAAGACTTGAAGCTAGCAGTTGAGCCCATAAACTCATCAGGAACGTGTTAACTGAGGTTTCAGTGTAGGTCCTCCATCATAGGTCATCCAGGTTATAGTAGTCTTTGGAGCTTGAAAAAGAAAAAAAGGCGACTGAAACTTCTTTAACTTTCTTGAGGACGTTTCATATCTCATCCGACAGCACGAGACTCAGCTGTACATCTGCATCTGAAGGAGAAAGGGCACTCTTTTGAGGATGCCCACGTTCATATTTTGGACCAGAAGACAGATGGTTTGAAAGAGGACCTCAACAGGTCAATTGATAGAGTGGGGCAAAGTCTCAAATTGGTTTGGAAACCACTGATTGTAATGACCCACGCCTTCTTTCACACCTTGGCACATGTGGTTATGCACATGAGCAATAGTGGGTCACAACCACCTCCAGGGGACTACGTCCACTGGGGTTTAAATACCTGGGTCTCTCCACCTTTTGGTTTGAGAACTGAAGAAGCCCTTCGGATGAGAGGCGAAACGTCTTCAAAAAAACAAAAAGTCATCATTTTTTTTTTCCAAGCTCCAGAGGTGACTGAGGTGATACATCAGAAAGCAGAATTTGATTGCCTTTTGCAACCAAAGGTGGCTCCCCCTGCTGGCCATTAGAAAGAATGTAGATTTAAGTCAGTTTGGTTTCCCGAACCAGCTGCTTTTTTATATAGAGCCAGTTAGGTTCGTATAGTTTTTCCCTCATTAAATTAAATCACAATTTAAAAACTGCATTTTGTATTTACTCAGGTTATCTTTGTCTTATATTGCAATTTGCTTGGTGAGATGAAACCTGTAAGTCTAACAAATATGCAAAAAAAGAAATCAGGTTGGGGAGCCAATACTTTTTCACAGCACTGTTTGTCTATCTCACGGTTGCACCACTGCTTTACCTGCTGTTGTAGCCACCCGTGGACGGCATTTCACAAGACATTTAGTTTAATTATCAGTGACCATGCACATGAAAATTAATCACGCAGATGAGATGCATTGTACCAAATTTAACCACAAGCTAATTTCCATCTGCAGCGCCTGGACAGGTGGGAGAATGAAGAACGACGGCACTTGTTGCACCTGTGACACTGATTCTCATTTGGAAGTCTGTAACGGACCAGATGAAGGAGACGACACTGGCTGTGTGATATGAAGGTAGAAATTGCTATTATCCCGTGGAGCATGAGTCAGTCCTTCCCTCACCAAGGTTTTTTTTTTTCCAGGGGTTGCTGCAGGGCCTCGTATCCCCTCTGTCTTTTCTTGTCGCTTTCTATTTCCTTCATTGTCTTCACTCTGCACCCTCGCTCCCTCACTCCCTCCCGCCGCCTCGCCTGCTTTTGTGCTGGGGCTGCGTATTGTCTCAGACTTGTGCAGTCAAAATCAAGCTCTATTCTATACACACACACCCCCCCCTCCCAATTTGGGTGTGTAAATCAATAACACACCTTTTCCCGACCTCACCCATTTAAAATTGACAAAGTGACATTTGATACAGTCGCAGGTTATTTGCAGAGGAGATATAACTGAATTCTTTCAGACTCCCCCTCCCCACCTTCTGTTCTGCTCTTTGTCCCCCCTTTTTTCCTCTGGAGGCAGAGCCATCTCCATGAGAAGTGAGCTCATGCAAGCCTGTCTACATCATATAGTAAAACCCACAGGACCCCATTTACAACATTTGGCGATCCCGCCAAGCAATTTCTTGAACTGTGGTCTGGATCCTCATTTCAGGTAATACGAATAATGTCATGCATGACTAGTCACATGTGTCCTCCTCTATGTGTGAAGGCAATGAGAAATTTAGATAGGGTTTCATCCAGTTATAGTGTCCTTGTTAAGATAAAAACCCCATTTTGTAATCTAGCTGACTCAACTGGGGTCACAATGGTGTCAGATCATGCAAGCATGGATTTGTGATGCTTACTATTACACAGAGAAGAGGAACACACACGTCATGTGAAGATGACGCATTTTTGCCACAAACTAGGGAATGTGGGATTGCATAAATTGGATTATAATGATATACAGTACATGTAAATTTGATATGGCATGTCCCGCTGTTTTGTTACATTAAAAAAAAAATCAGGTTATGGGGAGGTTGAGGCTGCAGCTATATTCGCAGGGTGTGGGAGAAATTTTCTTGTCATAAGATAAGAAGGGAGTCAAAATTAATAGAGCCTAAAGTAAACATAGTTTCAGGCCTGACAGGGCAATTACAGCGCCTGACCAGAAACTCTCAGAGTGACACAAACTTGGTGCTACATACAGGACTGTTATAGAAATATAGCAGTAGGACTGTAATGTTCCTATGGGGCCTTTTGCCTTGCAGACAGTGGTCAAATACAACGCATGCATGAGGAGGAGGAGGGGGGGGGGGCTGACAGTCTGTATCTGTAAATGCTACTTTAAGGGAAACTGACCCTTCACTCTAAATGAATTGGGAACATAAAGGATAGAGAGGATACAAAACGAGGTTCTCTGCTTTTCATACCAATGCTGAAGGTCATTAAGGACGGCACCTGTAATCTTATGATAAAGCTTGATCATTTTCTCCAGTTACCTGCTGTAGTGTCATAAAATATTAGGAGGGGGAGAAATATTTTAAAGAGGGATTAATGAAAATGATGTTAGTATCACTCACAGCAATCATCTGTAGTTTTGGTGATGACTGCTTGTTGCCTCACATGAAAGGCAAAAAGGCAGGAAATAAAAAGGAAACACAAGGACGTGAAAATAAAAGATAAAAATGGTCTTTTAAGAAGGATGATAATTAATTGATACCATAGCACACCATCAGGGGTCCAGTGGAGTCCATGCGTTGATGGTTCAGGTCAGGTTTGGACACACAGACCCATTGATATGAATGGGTGAGCGTGTACAAACTTTTGACTGGTACTCTAATTAAATCTATTTTTCCACACAGGAGGCCAGTGACAATTTTTTTTTAATCAGCATTGAAGGTGATCTGAAAATCTCCAGTGAATTGAGCAGCAAAGTTTTCAGCTGTGCAATTTTTTATTTTCAAGGCAAGCGTTCTCCATTTCTGGTTTGCATTGAACTTTTTCAGGTTTTATTACTGCTTGGTGAGTACTTTGAGTGTTCCATGGAAACTATGGGTGACTGAGGCAATCTGCTAGCGACCAAAGCAATCGCAAGGAGTTTTTTTTTTTGTTTTTTTCGTTTAGAACCCTCTTTGAGACTGGTTTCACCTAGCAACAGCCAGCAACCTCCAACAACCTTGTATGTATCAGTTGATAATTTGGAACCAGATGGTTGACTTACATGAGGCCCATGCATGGTCCATGCATAGCCTATGCATGCATGGGCCATCTGGGTCCAAATGAGCACATTTTCAGGGGTCTTTTAATATCTATCTGGGCAAATCCATGTAGGACCACCATGGAAACTGCGGACAAACCCGTATGGGGCCCATAATGTCTGCCCTTACTTATCCTATATAGGGCCCACCTATGTGTGCTGGCAGGGGTATTTGTTTAAATTTTAGCCCAACTTTAAGAAGATTTTGATGTATTTCATGGCATAAATACAGTGTCTCAAAGATGCCTCTTTGACAGTGTGACCTTTGAAACTAAATTAAAAATCATGCTGTAAATCCAACTGCAGTATAGCTTATTTGATGCTCAGGAAAGTAGCATTTTCTCTTTTAACGGTCTTACTGTTGTCAAATAGATCACCTTTAAGTTTTCCAAGAAGATGAAGAAGAGAAGTCAGTGAGCATTAATCTCTGCATACAAGCAACAAATACATAAAGAACAAAAACTCCTAAGGCTGGCAGTGGGGATAAAAATGTTTTGTGACACTGGCTTTGTGTTGTGACTTAATGGAATTGATGCCAGAGAAATAACTTTGTGATCAACATGCAAAACTATAGTTTTGGTCTCATCTCAAGGTACTAATATTTAGTAAGTTTAGTGACCAATGCAATCAGAAATGCCCCGAATCAGTGGAATGAATACATTTTTACTGCACGCTCCTCCAGTGGAAATTGAATTTCATGCAGGGAATAATCACTGCTGCTGTTGTACACAAGAACAATTTATTATTAAGCTTTTCATGTGCATTGTTTTCCCAATAAATGCTGTAAACTGTTGACTTCTCTCTTTCTCTATCTCCCTGACTGACTGTTGAGGATTAACACACTGAAAGCAACTTCATAATCACATATGTATTTATTTTATCCCATCCACAATACTCCATCACCAAAAAGTCTAAAAGCCTTCCCTGCTTTTACCAGAAGAGCATTTTCCTCCTCCTGACTGGGCCATTAAGCCATCCTGCAGAGTTCTTTCTCTATTTGTGGTGAGGTGATACAATGTAAAGTGCTGTGAAAGAGGCATAATTTTTAGCGCCGTTTTTCGTGCAGGTTAGGTTGACAAAGCGTGTGTGAGTGTATCCAGATAACAGCTACTGATTCACTGACTTTTCCTCTACGTCCACTTTTAGTAAGTTTTCAGCTACTGTATGTCTAGAAGGAGCTGCTTTATGCTTGTATTTATGTATATCAGTTGAGAGTATTGATGGAGACGTATAGAGGAGGTCAGAAGGAGTTACACTGTGTCTTTGTGGATCTGAAGAGTTCATATGATAGGGTGCTAAGGGAGGATCTATGGTACTGCATGAGGAAGGTCAGTGCTTTCACACTCAGCGCTCTCTTCACCACAGCTGACCGAATAACGTCACTTGTTCCCGTCATTACTTGATGAAGCCAGCAAAACCACATCATCCTCAAAAAAGCACAGACAACATCCCAAGGCCACCAAATCCAAGACCCTCCACCCCTTAGTTATGCCCATAAATTCTGTCTATAAAGATTGAAAAAACAGAATTGTGACAACGAGCAGTCCTTTGGGTCTGACTCACTTTCCAGTACCCCTTCTTTAAGGGGGGGAATCACAACCCCAGTATGTCAATCCTGCAGAAGCACGCCAATCATGATAACCCTGCAATATGCACCCTGGGAGCCCTGCGCACTCAGGAGTTATTTAACTAACTCAGTGACCTCAGCCACAGTGATAGGTGAACCATCCTCTTTGTCAGGCATGTCAGTGGGATTGTGATCTTTGAAGTATTCCTTCTGCCGCCTGACTATGTCCTCAGTTGAGGTCACTAGAGCCCCATCCCCACCATAGCCACTTACCCCTCCTGAGTAGCATGATGGTTTACCAGAATCGCATTGAGGTCAACTGAAGAATTTGGTCCATGGCCTCACCAAACTCCTGCCAGAGCCACACTTTGCTTGGCCTACTGGTGCCTGTAAGCTGCTTCCAGAGTCCCACAAGCTAACCATGCTGAATAGGACTCAGCTTGGTGGCTCCCTTCACCTCTGATGTCCACCTTCTGATTTGGGGATTACCACTGCTCCATGCATCCATCTCAGCAGTGTAGGCATGGAACATGGTCCATTCAGACTCAGAGTTCACAGAGTCTTATGGAAGACTGGGGATTCTGTGTTGGAGGTGGGAGTTGAAGATTTTGTGGGCTGGGGGCCTCTGCCACATGCTCACAGGACTATGCCATACCTGTCCATCCTCCTCCCCGTCACCTCATCCAACTGATCACCAGGTGGTGATCAGTTGACAGCTCAGCTCCTCTCTTCATCTGAGTGTCCAGAACATATAGCTGCCAATCTGTTATTGCAATTACAAAATCTATCATCGACCTGCAGCTTAGCGTGTTCTGGTGCCACGCCCATAGACACCCTTATGTTCTAGCACAGTGCTAATTATGGACAAATAGTGGTTAGTGCAGATGTCCAACAAGAAAACGTGACTTGGCTCCAAGTTGTTTCTCCCATTCACAATCCTCAGTCCCAATCACGCTGCCATTGTCCACAAGTCTGCTGAAATTCCCAGATAAGGCACCTATCAGTACGCTACCCAGGGTATTTTACTTTCAGTTACAAAAAAGTTATGATAATTTGATATTTGATCAGAATTGCTTTTAAAAAAATAGCATACAGCTAATCTCCTGTGTATGCACATTCAGTGACTCCGGCGCTTGTCTCACTTGGCTTGTTTTTCTGTGGATTTAGTCAGTGTCATTGTCTTCTCTCTCTTCATCTACCCACAGACTAATTTCATAATATTGAGAAAAGTGCTCTGTAGGAGCAAAGCCATCTGTAAATGAGTTGCTCTGAACTTTTTCTTCACTCCTCCACTTGTTAAAAAAAAAACAACTCCGCTTTATAATCATAATAATAGGCTCATTTTCCTCCAGCCGTGTGCCATATTTTCCTTTCCCCCTGTTATCCTGTAATCACACCTTACATTATTCCAAGATAACTGACTGTGACCGTATTAAGTGCAATCCTACTTTCTTTGTAGACTTGTAGCAAGAACATTTTCTCTTTTTTTATTCTTCCTTCGATTAGCAATACCAATGGGGTCCTATAAAATACAAACCTCTGCTAAAGCTAGAGTAGCAGTCAAATGTACTGTGTCCAAACTTTTGACTGCTACAGTATAATAAAGTTAGTGAACAAGTGTGTGAAGCTTAATGTGTCTAGCTTGAACATTTATGGTGTGAATTTAAACCTTCTAGGTTACATTGTTCTTGAGTTATAGCATTCACAAGATTTTCAGAAACCTTGACCTCTCACCTTTAGCTTGAGGCCAAGATTGCCAAGATTAGAGCTCTTCCTAGAATTTTAGCAGATGCATCTGTGGTGTGAATTTGAACATCCTAGGTCACATTGTTCTCGGGCTATGGCCAATGTTAAAGTTTTTGTGGAACGGATGCTGACTCTGCCAATGCCAAAAAAATGTCAACATTTTTTCTTTGAAACAGCTGAGCTAAAAAGGAATGTAGACTTCAAATGCACTGTATATTTCATTCAAAATATATCCTTTTACTGAGATCAATTATACCAAAGTTCAAAGTCTCACTGTGAAATTGTCTGCTAAAGCCTGAGTAGTCCCACAGGCCGAAACACTAGTTGGTGACCTTCTAGCAACCTCCAGTGGCTGGGGGAATGCGCGTTCCCCAACTGTTTGGCAAGTGGTTGCTGGAGGTTGCTTGCTGTTGCTAGGTGAAACTGGTCATAAAGAAGAAGGTGCGGCACCAAAAGCCTCCTTGTGATTGGTTTGGTTGCTAGCAGATTGCCACGGTCACCCATAGTTTGCAGAAGATGCCAACTTGCCTTCAAATACGCCCAGCTACTTTCTGAGCAGCAGTAAAACCGACATGTTTCAAAAGGTACAATGCTTAGAAGGTCAAAGGTCACAGCTTCCAATTTGCATCACACTCTTCAGTTTCACTAACATTCAGTCAACCAGTTGGCTAATAAACACTGTTCCCTAGTGACCTGTGGTTGCTGGAGGCCTGTGTGAGTGGGGCGTAATCTATAAAAAATTTTTTGTCAAATGTCAAGGAGATATTCACATATTTCTGCAATAATATTTTACCCCACTGTAAATGCCAAATGTGAATATGTGTCTGATAAAAGACTAAAGATTAAAAACTTTTAATGAAAGAACATTTATTTTAAAAATCTATTTTAGTTTCTGTAAAGAATTTTTCAATAACCTGATGAGGGTCTAATGATGGTTAATAGAGCTATTTACCATTTTATATCCACATGTAACAGAGCAATATTGTGCTTGGATGAAGTGAGGCCTTTGATGCACATAATAAATGTCTGTAGCTCCACTCATACTTCACTGTTATGTTGAAAGGGTACTTCACAATGGAGAGAAGAACTGGTGGTGAAGTGATTTTTACAAACCTTTTTCTTTAACCTTTCTTTTTCTATTTTTTCTTTTGACTCTTCAGTCATTGAAAAAAAAAACCCCGGCATTTTTATACAGTTCAAAGCATCTTAGAGAATCAGGTGTCAAGAGCTGGAAATTGAATTCTCAACTCTGCTGAAAGGATGCTGGATGTTGAAGTGCAACTAGTTTTTTTTTTATTTTTTTGCTTTGCTTGGCAAATGCACACGCATGCATGTCGAGGCTGTCACAGAGTGTACGGGATTCCCTAACAGCGGTTGAACAGCACTCTCCATCACCCCTGATGTGAGCAGGAAAAACCTACTGCAGGCTTCCCATCTGTTCAGCTCCAGTGTAATGGCAGAGATCCATCTCTCTTTCTCTCTCTCTCTCGTGCACTCACACACACACACACACAAACACGCACACGCACACAAACACGGACCTCATTCACAAAGTCGGTCGGATTCAGACCTTCGTCCTCTGGGAGCTGAACATGAAGGAGACGTGGTGTTAGCGAAGCTCCTCTGAAGTCTGGTTTTTACCTGCTGTGTCATTTAGAGCCATTACCCAGTTGCGCCTCTGTGGTTTGAACAGTTTCCTGTCTGTTGAAATATAAACTTTAAAGCACTCAAATGTCGCTTTAAATGAGCAGTAATCTCAATTTGCAAAGATAGCCCAGATTAATGAAAAAAAAACCAGGTTTGTTTGTGGTGTTTGAAATCACTCCACTGGTTCTCCTTATAGAGCACATATTCAGTCTGAGTGAGCTGTAATTTAAGATTTGAGATGCTTCCATGTTAGTTTGAATTATTGTCAATTTAAGCAGAACAAAACACAACAGAGACTCTATTTCTTTGATCAGGGGCAGTCTGGTGTCACATTTTAAAACTGGTTAATACTGTACTTTAGAATAATTTTCAACATGTGTGGTATTCCGGTAGATTTCCATATGATTTTCTTAATGTATGAAATGGTTATCGTCATCTTTTTCAGTACCTCAGTGACAGAACTAGCCAACTGTCGATGACTCCTGAATATGTCAGCCCCAACCGGCGGCAGATGACTGCCCCTCACTGAGCCTGGTTCTGCCAGAAGTTTCTTCCTGTTAAAAGGGAGTTTTTCCTTCCCACTGTCGCCAAGTGCTTGCTCATAGGAAGTGGTTTTGACTGTTGGGTTTTCTCTTTAAATATTATAACTTACAATATAAAGTGTCTTGAGGCCACTCTTTGTTGGGATTTGGCACAATATAAATACAATTGAATGGAATGGAATGTTGGCAGAAATGCTTCCACAGCTCGGGAGTCTCAGTGAGGCCGTTTAAAAGACATTTGCATTTGGAAGTAAAAAACCTGGTGATGGTGGGAATCACACATAAGACTATGATGGCTAGACGACTGGGTCAGAGCATCTCCAAAACTGCAGCTTGTGGGAAGGAACCGCAACAGGGTCATATTGATGTAAATGAAGAGCAAAGGCTGGCCCATGTGGTCCAATCCAGAAGATGAGCTACTGTAGCTCAACCCACTGAAAAAGTTAATGCTGGTTTTGATAGAAAGGTGTGAGAATGCACAGTGCATCACAGTTTGTTGTGTGTGGGGCTGCATAGCTGAAGACCAGTCAGGGTGCCAATTCTAACGCCTGTCACCCATCAAAAGCACCAACAATGGGCAGATGAGCATCAGATCTGAACTACGGAGCAATGGAAGAAGGTGGCCTGGTCTGATGAATCATGTTTTCTTTCACATCACGTGGAAGTTCTTCCTGTATCTGAGTGAGTTCCTCCCACAGTCACAAGAGCTGCTCGTTAAGCTAAGTGATGATTCTAAATTGGCCGTAGGTGTGAATGTGAATATGAGTGGTTGTCTGTCTCTCTGTGTTAGCCCTGCAATAGATTGGTGACTCACCCAGGATGTGCCCTGCCTCTCACCCTATGACAGTTGAAATCAACTCCAGCCCAACTGCAGCCCTGAATCGGATAAGTGGATAAGTTGTTATCAGCGCTCAGTTCAAGAACCTACGTCTCTGATGTTATGGGGGGGGCATTAGTGCCTCTGGAATTTGTACCTCGCACATCTGGAAAGCACCATCAATGCTGATAGGTATATAAAGGTTTTAGATTAACATATGCATCCATCCAGATGATGCATTTTGTAGGTCTTCCACATTTCAGCAAGATATGTTTTGATTATACAAGCTGTGCTCTGTAAAGCTGCTTAGGTAGAATTAAAACTTTTACTTAAAAAGTCAAAATAATTTTTTCCCATTTTGTAAAAAAAAATTTTTTAAAAAGTGTTCAAACTGTTATGCAAATGATTTCACAGGTGTAATGAGACACAGGGCTGCACACGACCAGAAAGTTGTGCACAATTTTTTCAACATTATTTTCCATCACTGAATTTATTAACCCCTGGTTACAGACTACCAACACTGCACTGTGAGTAATACGGCCAGTGTCTCACCAGTTAGGGTTACAAGGCAGAGTTTATTGTTTAAAAGAAAGAAAAGCAATAAACTGAATTTATTGGGCTAACTGCCTGAGAGACTGATACAAACGCCTGACATCCATCATGCAGATGCCTCTGTGTGGCGGCTGTGTTAGAAAAATTGCACTGCAATTAAAGAGATAATAGAAGAGAAGCTGTGTGTTATATAATGCTGAGAGGAAAGAGCGTAAGGCATATTTAATAGCACCATGGCTGTGGTTGAGATAGTAGATAGTCAAGGGTTTATCACAGGGCTGTACATGAGTTTCACATACAGCACATTACTGCTTATTTAAAGCATGTGTTTTAGATTTTACAACATTTTTGCTTGGTTTGAGTCATGTCAGCACATAAAAAAATCAACTTTCTGAACCTCAATCATGATTTCAGCATTCATTTTTGTTAAACTTGTTTTATTCGTGCTGTTTAGTTGGTGCAGATCTTCAAAATCTGTACTGACAGCTGCAGGAGGACAGACATTTGGCAGACTGGATATTTGCTTTAACACATGCAAATTTCACACCTGCAAATACAATATTTATCTTTAAAAGTTTATTCAAAACAAAAAAAACCCCAAAACATTTTGATGATCATCAGTCCAGCTGCCTTTCTTCTCCTCAGTCTTTGACCATGAAAAGGTTGTAACTTTTTAATTTGCACTTAAAACACATTTTGTTGCAGAGAAGAAAGGCAAAAGCATTTAATGCAGTTTGTTGTTGCACAGAGAGATTTTCCAGTCATGATCCATTCCCAGTCACAGAGGACTGGTCAGTTAGGATCTTTGAAGTATCTTTGATGCCCTTGGCACCACGTTCCCACGGTGCACAATGTGTTCACAGCAGTTTATTTGCTTTCATACTTTGAGGGAGGAGCTGGCTGTGGAATAAAAGAACTAACTTACAGAAACACCACTTCTTCTATTGCTTTGCTTCAGTCAAGTGTGACAGTTGATGACAGAAATGGAAGAATAGTTCAAATCTTCAGAAACCAACACCACCAGTGCAGGGAGCTGGAGGCTCCATCATCCCTTTGTGCACGTTTTTAGTAGATTTTCCTTCTGTTTTGCTCACAAGGGCTTTGTTTTCTGCTTTGAATTGTGGCCTGTCTTTGGAAAAAGTATCCAAACATGTTACACTTTATATACACTCACTGACCCCTTCATTATTATAGTTATACCTTACGAGTATCGGGTTGGTTCTGCCTTAATTCTTTGTTTCACAGATTTAACAAGATGCTGGTGGTCGGCCAACCCATCTTCAGGCCTGTGTGGCCTAAGATGAATTCTAAATGATCAATAGAGTATGACAAGAAGAAAAACCTCCCTTCCTAGAAGCCATTTTTCTTTGTGTGCAGGAGCAATCAAAAGCTAAGCGTGTCCAAACTTTTGACTGTCCCTGTATTTGTATGTATGTATATCCTATTATATTTGTTAGGTGCCATTTTCAAAGGTAACCAATTATGGCACAATGGCTGAAGAGACCACATACTACTATTAACACTAAAACAAATGTAGCTTTAATTTCTGTTGCATCAGTTGAGAATTTTTAGAACAGGTTCAACCACATCATTGGTCGTTGTTTTATGTTCTTTGACCTTTTTTAACAGTTGAGATTAGGTGGAAGAAAATTGTCAAAATTCACTGGAGATTTTCAGATCACCTTTAAGGCTGACCAAAAATTAAAAGGAGATTTCTTGCCTTTCACTCAGCAAAAGGCAGGAAATCTCCTTTTTTCTCTCTTATTCCTATAGTCCTGAGGTTTTTCTGAAATTTCCCCGTTGTGGGACAAATAAAGGCATTTTCTATTCTATTCTAATTTTGGCCTTAAAGGTTTTCCGCTGTTTGCGAAATTGGCACTGGCTTTCTGTGTGAAAAAATATTTTAATAATCTTTACAGCCAGAACACCTTCAATGGGTATTTTAGATACATCTTAATAGTACTGGGTTGGATCCGCTTTTGCTTTCAGTACTGCCTTGATTCTTCATGGCACAGGTTCAACAAGGTGCTGGAAACATTCCTCAGAGATTTTGGTCCATGCTGACATGATAGCATCACACAGTAGCTAGCTGCAGATTTGCCAGCTCCACATCCACGATGTGAATCTCCTGTTCCACCACATCCAAAGGTGCGAGTCAGACATTGCTTTATTCTCCTTTTAGACCTTTAAATGGGACCATATTTTACAAAATGACGAATATGTAGTTGTAATTAAGATGTAAAATGCATAAACTAATCAGAAAAGTGTTTATTAAGGTCATAGATCAAGAGAATGGCCATTAGATTAACTGTAAGTTTAAAACGCTTCCGTATAGGCTTCATTTTTCAAACCTGGAGGTTACATCCATCTTTTCTGTGTCCTTAGAATTCTGAACACATCTGTTGTGCTTACTAGTGCTGCAGCAGTGCTGGAAGGGCAGATTCCCATTTTACATCTCTATTTGTGCATGGTTCAAACAAATAGATGCAATCTGTTTATTAGTGAGCTTTAGAGGTATCAGTAGGTGTTTTCAACACAGCCAGTCTGTCTTTCGTTTGCTTCCAGTCATTATGCCACATTAATCTGACCTCAGCTCAGTAAATAACTCTCAGATAGGCAACTGGGCTCAATCTTTTCACCCAACTCTCAAGTAGAAAGCAAATAAGCCAATTCCTCACAATGGCGAACTGTTAATTTAAGGGTGTTATGTGTTTCTGAAAGGATGCCCAGAACCCTTCTGAGAGTTGCTGTAAAAGCATTCAGCACCGCGGACAGCTCCACTCTCACACTTGTTAAACTCCTGGTTTTCCTGCAGGCACACACTCCCCAGATTAGTACAATGATTCTCCAAAGGCTACGAAAATCCTTTGAAATATTGATGTTTCTGATAACGCCACAATAAAAAGCAAGTAACATGCATTCGTTTGGATATGTCAACATAGTTACATCTTCTAATTTTAGCTACTTGCTCTGAATTCCGTCTTCTTCTTATTAGGTCCAAATTGACTGAAAGATGCCTGCTTAACATGTTACTATGTACTCAGATTGCTGGGACACATTTTTGATGATGCCTTTTTGTTGTCGCGTGTAGAATAAACTTTGGATGATCAAATGATGGATGAGAGTCTTAAAGTTAAAACAATCCCACATTACTGGACATATGTGTGGCACAGCAGACAAAAACTGCAAAAAGAAAGCGAGTGATCTTCTTTGCAGTCAGTGGAAGCCTAGCGCCTTTTCCCGGCACTTCCCTGTCAGATGATGGGAAAGAAAACTTTGCTCGAACTGTCAAAGAAATAAGGATTGCTCCCCCCCCCCCCCCCCAC